>APFE031674125.1:9160-39463 GCA_000404065.3 Pinus taeda | reverse complement strand
ACAATACTGCTGCACAGCTTGAGTTGGAAAAGGCTTCCTCTCAAGCTAAGGATAACAGGATCAAAGCCTTGGAGGAGATTATAATAGAGTTTGGGCATGATCCCAATGATGTTAAGGCTGTGCAAGAAGTCCTCAAGCTAAGGGATGCTGATATGGCAGCAATAAAAAAGAAATTGAAATTCCCACCAACTCTCCACCCACAAATGGATGAGGTTGCCCAGCAGAGGCAAGAAAAGGATGCAGCTTCCCTACTAATGACATTATACAAGGAACTCATTCAAACACAAGAAAAGCTGCAGGAGTCAGAGGCCACATTGGAAGCAACATTGCAGCAGAAGGAGGCAGGGCAAACCTCACAGCCACCTCCAGAAACAATAAACCTTCAGGAAACCCCTCAAGACATTGCCCCTCCCAGCCAACAAATGCAGCAAGAAGCCCCAGATACCTTAGCACCAGCCACCTCAGCACCAACAACAGAGCAGGATGAAAGCCTGGACATGCAGAAGCTGAGGAAAGAAATACAGGTACTAGAGTCACAGATGTCTGAGCTGAGCCAAGCCCAGGACAATTTGGCAAAAATAAATGAAAAGTATGATAAATTAAAACAAAATGTGGCAGAAAGAGAGAGGGAGGTAAAGGCCCTCAAGAAGAGGATTGCTGAGCTGGAAAAAGAGCTCACATTGGATAAAGTCACAGCAGAGCTTAAGAGGGTCATCTGGGGCAACATTGGCCATTCTATAACAAACCAATGGGAATATATTGAGGCTATATATGAGCAATTAGCACTCATTGGAAGAGCACGTAAAGAAATACACAGGGCAAGGGTATCTCTAGGTAGCATGCCTGAGATTTCCACTAAGATGATAGACGTGCTGAACTACAGGACAAGCTCCCAGCTGGTAAGAATGGGGATTGGAAATAGAATAGAGACCATCTCCCTAATCAGAAGAGTCCTGACACTGAGAGACCTGATTCAGACCCTGGAAAGAAGAACCCGGGATATGCACGCTGATATTAATAAATTTCAGAACAGGTTGATGGTTTTACAGAACAGGGGGCTCCCTAGCCCATTGGATCCATCAGGAAAATTACTCTCCCATGAGAAATATTTCAAGAGAGTAAGCAATTTTGTAGCGACACAGATTTCAGAAGCACCTAGTACATCGTCAGAAGCAGGCCCAGTAACAGGGCAGATTCTTTTTGATAGAGTAGATAATTTATTTTTTATTAGGAATGAAATTGCACATTTATTTGATGAGCCCCCTCATTTTTATAAATATACAGAGGCTGATGAGACTATGGGGTCAATTTTGAAACATCAGTTGCCTCCATCAGGTACATGGGAGGAGTTGATACGATTACTGTTGAACCAAAGTCAGTAATTGCGATTTTGCCCTTGAAAAATATTTTGAATCTCATACACAGCAGGACAACGACACAGCAGTAGGTATGGAGACAGAGGCTAAGCCAACTCAGCACAGGTACTCGGCCACAACAGCAGCATCAGCAGTCACAGGTGACAGGGCCGAGAAGGCACAGGAAATTACAGCTGCACAGACACATCATTCAGCAGTTATGTCAAAACCGCTCAACCGATTCCGTGACCCCAAATGTCAAAATTTCTCTGACAGGAGTTAAGAGCCTTTATAACTCATTTAAGATTGTAATAACTTCTCATCTGCAAGCCCTGTACGAGTAAAAGAGGATATTTTCCCTCTCAGATGACTCAATGCCTAAGATATTTTGTAATAGACTTCTATATATTCCCCCTCGCATTTGTTAGCAGGGGTTGGACTCTGGATATAAGAAATCTCTTGATATCTATTCTGTAGCTCTTCTATTGTAAATCTTCAGACTACTAATACAAAGGATGATGGGATTTCTAAAGCGTTGTGTCTCTTGATGTCTTGCTGGTGTATGACTGAATATTGCAGGACTCCTGCGTGTTTCATGGCTCAATAAGTTTCCTTGTTTCTCTCTGTTATATGTTTACTATATTTTCATTCATGTATTCCATATATTACATATCTTAATAGCAAGGAAAAAGAATAGTCTCAGGATTTAATCACAGATTACCTTGAGCTCAATCCAAGCTATTATAAATGTTTTCCTCAATTATAGTAATGAAAGTGTAATTCTTAATTGCTACCTTTCAAACTATTTCATCATAGTGATCTATTATTTCAGGAATTCAAGTATTGCTCCTAAGTAATAGGCCCCATTCTCACAGCCCAGCTCAGTGAAAAATTCTTAATTGCTTTTCACTAGTTGATTCACACTTCAACCTCACAATTTACAGTTTGTTTCATGAAACACATACAGGCCCTGTAATTCCAGTTTCACTCAAGCCAAGATCTCAAGGAAACAACCGCCACAGACTCCATTGCCCAACATATTAACTACTCTACAGAGAACATTTCAAAACTATCAGAAAAACATCCCCCCAACTGAACACAAAAAACAAACAAACCTGCACTTCATAACTAGCCTAAAAACTCCATTAAAACAGTGACAAACCTTACAGAGAGAGCCCTCTCTTATTACAGCTGGGCTAGAAGCTGTAGTCCAAAGATTGGTTAGTGGTTACCCCGGCCGTATTCCCTTGGGAGTCATAGGGAACAACCTGGGTGTTAACACTAAGTTTAATGAATGAAATGATATTACTAGCAGCTCTTCAAGAAAGGCATAATTCATGTTCATGACTCCATAAGGAGACAATTCATTTTCTATGAGGAGACCTAGGAAAGAAGGAACAAGACCCAAGGTTTGATAATTTTGACAAGTGTTGGAGTCTCCAAAGGTCAAAGTGAAGGGAAAAGGTTTCCAACAATGTGTACCAGCAATTCCAAGGCTCATGAAACCTTCAAGGAAGCCCCTAAGTTGAAGCAAGGAAACACTAGGGTTTCCCTCTTAGACAAATAATTAGGTAAAGAAAGTTTAAATATGAAATTATAGTGGATTCCCACCAAAAGGATAGATTTTGTGGATAATATTATCCCCTTTATGTTTACGCTTTCTAACTACCAAAACCTTACTTACCTAGGGATTCACACAAAGCCCTAGTTTCCAAGCTTGGCCTTGAAAAGGTCAAATTATGAGAGCGAATATATGGATAATAATAGAGTATGATCACAACCAACTATACCAGTACCTTTTCCCTTGGGAATATGGAATCTAGGATGAAATAAATTAGCAAAAAATTTCCTAAACGGGCCAAAATTTGATGCCCTAACAACAAGATTTCAAGCATTTACCTATGCAATAGAAATATGCATTTTCATGGGAGTGCTTCAAGGAGTTCACCACTAGGACAATTCATTACATGTTATGTATGAGTATTGCATGAAACATTCATCTAGATAGAAATTCAATTGATATTCAAACAATTAGGGAACAATTTAGCATAACCTAGAATCAAGCATTCCATACATTAGACATTAAGAAATAATTTTTCAACAATTAAGTGCACCTACAAGATACATGCAATATTTCCATCCATTAGTCCAAAGAATAGCTACATAGAATATCCAAGATCAACTCTAAATATCAAAATCCATCCAACATCTCCAACACATCTATAAGAGAACAAGTATGAATTCCTCTAATGAGGTTGAAAGTCCAAAGGTGTGGTGATGAGAAATTACAATGACAAGTTCTTCTACTTATATGATGCATTTGAAAGCCTATTTCCTACAAGCCATTAACACTTCATATAAGGTTTCTCTTCCAAAATTGGGGCCTTAGTCATGTAATGGTGTTACCTCCCTAGGTAGGAGTGGTTAATAGATGGCCCTATTAGGTGTTCTCAACCCCCAAGGGGAAGTAACATGTGCTTGGTCCACCCTTCAATCAATAGGTGCCATGCGAATAATGATGTAACAGGGGGGAAAATACTTCATGGACAAGTGCTATGATCAAAGGGACCAACTATGATGGAGTACCTCATCTTGGGTGTATAGATGTGAGAAGGGAGCAATTGTGGATGCATGAGTTACCTTAGCCTTTGTTTTTCAACCCCTCTAAATTCCTTTTACTTTTTTCTTGATTCTTCTTTGTATTACTACTTGTAGCTCAAGGAATGAGAACTTCCTTTGTATGATGTATAACGATATCCTATGTGCATTGGGCATAGGATATCGTCCATTTTTTCATAAAAGTAATAATCCATACATAAAAGTAAATCTAGATCAAATGCAAATTTAATCTATATGCAAATTATTCTAGCATGAGAACATGAAATGATGACATTAGATGTGCAAAAAGAAAAATTCAATGCACCTACACTACCATGCACAACATGTGAAATCATGTGTCCAAGAAAGGGATGATACAGTAGTTAACTTTTACCGAAGAGGGCTAAAGATATAAAGGTTTACTGCTGAATCCAACAAATCGAAGAAGATGAGGCAAAAGTCCAGTTAGCATCTCTTTGGTTGAGTGGCACTGCTCTCGTTTGGTGGGAGAGAAAGTTATAGAAGGCAAGCATGAAGTCAGGTAACCTTTTGTCCTCTTGGTCTAGTTTCATTTCTGTATTAAAGGACCACTTCTACCCTTTGTGTTATAAGAAAAAGGCACTTATGGACTAGAAATATTTAAGGCAAGGTAAGGGCCAGAATGTACAAAGCTTCACAGAAGAATTTCATAAACAAGCACTGAATCTGGGCATCTAATTAGATGCACCGAAACTATAACTAAGTATACAAGTGCACTACATAATTACATTAGACACTCGTTATTACTGTTTGAGCCTACTACAATTGATATGGCCAACATTAAAGCTATTCATCTTGAAAACCGAGGCAAGAATGATCTAGATGACCAAACCAAGAATATGCCATTCAAACCTCAGCATGGAAAATTCCAGAAGAAAGGAAAAGGGAAGGATAAGAAGACTTACGCAGCCAAGAAAGGGGACAAAGCAACACTGCCTTGCACTCATTGCAAGAAATATGGTCATGACGAGGACCATTTCTAGAAGCTGCATCCAGAGTTGAGATCGAAGAGATTCGGCGGAAAGGGGTAGCAAAAGACAATGGCAACAATGCAAGACTTTGGATTGGATTCTGACGATAAGACATTGATGACAGTCGTGGGTGCAAGAGGTACTATTTTTATTAATGATGGTTCTAATTCGGTTGCAAGCACTAGTTATTTGAATGCGCCTGTAAGTCGTGAGCAAAAGAGAAATGAGTTATTCCACATTAGAGTTGTCATAAAGCATACAAAGGTGGAAACTCTATTTGATTCAGGTTCCCAAGAAAACTTAATCTAAGACTCCTTAGTGAAAAGGTTAGGCCTTGAAACTAAACCTCATTCGAGTCCATACCCGCTTGGTTAGGTAAGCAATAAAACTAAATTGCAGGTCACCAAGGAGTGTAGGGCCAGATTTGTAATTGCTTCTAAATTAGTTGATGAGGTAGAGTTAGATGTAGTACCTTTGGACATCTATGGAATCATATTGGGAAGCCATATCTATATGACAGAAAGGATGTTTTCTTTCGTCATGAAAACAAATATCACCTCACAAAGGATGGGGTAGATTATATAGTTAGAGATCATCTTACAAAAGTTAGTGCTAGCCTTGTTAGTGCACGACAAATTAAAATATTGGTTAATTCCAGTAAAGGGTGCATGCTCATGGAAGTGAGGGTGAAAGAAGTCGAGATGACTGATGCTTTCAAAGGTTGTGATCCTGATCATAAGAAGTAATTATTTGAAATTGTTTTTGACTATGATAAATTGTTTCAAGAACCGAGAGGATTGCCCCCTTAAATGGAAAATCCAACATGAGAACCATTTGCAAGAGGATACTCCTTTACCAAATGTTGGCATGTACATGATGGCTTCTATCAAGATGGAGGAGATCAAGGAATAGGTGCAGGAACTGTTAAATCAGGGAGCCATCAAACCGACTTCTCCTCCTTGTGGCTCACCGATTGTGTTGGTGCCTAAGAAAGACAACAAATGGAGAATGTGTGTAGATTATAGGGCATTGAACAAGATCACGGTGAAGAATCGATACCCTCTCCCTCGTATTGATGAATTGCTAGATCAATTAAAAAATGTTGTTTATTTTTCCAAGTTGGATTTGTGTAGTGGTTATCACCAAGTTAGAATTGCATAGCAGGACATCTGGGAAACTGTGTTGAAAATCAATAAGGGGTTGTTCAAATGGATGGTGATGCCATTTAGACTGTGTAACGCTCGAGCCACATTTATGAGGGTAATGAATGACTTATTTCAGCCATTTCTTGATCATTTTGTTCTTGTGTATCTGGACGATATTCTTGTGTACAATGAGACATGGGAGGCACACATGTGTCACATAAAGAAAGTGATTGATGTTTTCAAGAAAGAGAAATTATATTTGAAACTGTAAAAGTGTGAGTTTGGAAAGATTTCTCTGATTTATTTAGGACATATTGTCGGTGATGGGCAATTACAGATAGATCCCTCTAAAGTGGAGGTGATAATGAAGTCAGTTGAGCCCACAAATGACATAGAAGTTCGAAGTTTTATGGGCATGGTGCAGCATTGGAGAAGGTTCATAGCGAACTTTTCCATTATTGCAACCCCCTTGCATGCCTTGACTAGTGCGAAGGAGGCCTTTCAGTGGGGAGGAAAATAGCAAAAATCCTTCGACACACTGAAAAAGAAGATCAGCACGACCCCAGTGTTAGCCTTACTAGACCTTCAACAACCTTTCGAAATTGAAACATATGCCAGTGGATATGCCATGGGTGCTGTAATGATGTAGCAAAGAAAACTTGTTTGTTACCACTTAGATACTTTCTCCCAGGTTGTTTTGAATTATCCTACGTATGACCAGGAGTTGTACGCCATGGTCCAGAGTGTAAAGAAGTGGAAATACTATCTGATCGACAAGGAGACCATCATCCACACGGATCATCAACCCTTGTAGTGTCTTCAGTCATAGACCAAGATTCATCAAGCTTGTCACTTTAGATAGATGGGACTCCTCCAACAGTTTCATTTGGTAATAAGATATAAGAAGAGCGCCAACAACAAAGTAGCAGATATGATTTCTCACCCTCCTATTCTGCATCTGTAGTTTTGCAAAATGTTTCTTTGTCATTAGAAAGTTATGTTGAATAGTATGCTAACGATAGTGATTTTAAAGAAATCTATGCAAAACTGACCCGTGGATCGCAGGTGGACAATTATTACTTGCAGGGAAATCTATTATACCACCTTGGAAAACTGTGCATACCTAGAGATGAAAGGGTTCATGTAATTTGAGAGGCTCATACCTCTCTGGTGTCTAGTCATTTTGGAATTGAGAAAACTTTATGTCATTTGAAGAGGTTTTGTTGTTGGCCTCATATGAAAAACATTGTGACTGGCTTTGTAAAGGGTTGTGTGTTATGTTCTGTTTCAAAGTCCTCTAATAGAAAACTTGGGCTCTACACACCACTCCTTATTCCAAGTAGACCATGGGAAAGTGTGTCCATGGATTTTGTAGGAGGTTTTCCTATGTCTATGGAAGGTCATGACTATTTGTATGTCGTTGTGGATAGGTTTAGTAAAATGTGTATTTTAATGCCTTTTAAAAAGCAGGTCACTGCTGAGCAAACTGCTTTTCTTTTCTTTCAGCATGTTTGGGTCCATTTTGGGTTGCCGACATCTATTGTGTCAGATCAAGACTCTCGCTTTCTTAGGGAGTTTTGGACCAGCTTGTGGAGAATGATGGACACACAGCTGAAAAGAAGTACGACATTTCATCCACATATCAATGGACAGAGAAAGGTTGTCAACTGCACCGTGGTACACTTGTTGCGAGGCTATTGTGGGATGAACAACTTCCTTATGTGCAACATGTATACAATCAAGCAACACATTCATCTACACAGAGCTCACCGTTTGAAACATGTTTTAGCTATCTACCCAGAGATCCCTTAAACATGGTCTTTGGGAAAGAGGAGGATGAAAATGGACGAGATGATAGGGAAAAAGCACAGAAGTTCATTCAACGGATACAAGTAATTCATTAGGCAGTCTAGGAGCAGTTGGAGAAGAATCAAGCTCGGTATAAAGCTCGACATGATAAGCATCGAGTTGACCATCAGTTTCAAGTTGGGGACAAGGTATGGCTCCATATCAACAAAGATAGGATGAAGGGAGAAGGGAAGAAACTGAGACCCATTAGATATGGTCCCTTCACCATATTGGCAAAGATTGGAGACAATGATTTTCATCTTGACTTGCCTGCTTATATACAAATGTACTCCATGGTAAATGTGGAAAACTTGAAACTTTATGAACCTCCATTGATTATAAATACCGAGAAGGTTGCCAAGATTCCTACAGTGGATGATTTTTCACTCGAGTATCTAGATAAGTTTCTCGAAGATATCATACTCGACCGAAGGATCAAAACTTCACAATAGGGAGATGTGAAGTACATCCATGTTGGCTTCAAAGGAATGCATCCAAGCAAAGCTCAATGGATAAAGAAGGAAAAAGTGAGGGAGCAATTTCCTCACTTACCGATTGACTAAAAAGTCTTTTGGTGTTCCAAAATCTCTTAGTGGGGAGGATTGATCCAGGTGGATCTTCATAAAAGTACCTGTGGCATGATAAAAGGCTCAAAACTTAAACTGGAATAACCTAGATAAGCTTAGCATCAAATCGAAGTGCTCATCATCCTAATTCCAATGGTGTGAACGACACTCAAATCTGAGTCCAGATGACAAAGTTAGAGCAAGTCAAAGTTTGAGTTTGACTTGTCCAGGTAGCAAAGAAAAGATGATGTGGCATAGTTTCAACGAATAAGGGAGCACCACGTGGTAGGATGCCACTAGACCCCACATATCACATATCAACGAAAAGGAGGAGCGCTTAAGGAAGAATCAAACCTTAGCGTTCTCGGTTGTGATTGCGATATTGCAGGCTGGAGGAGTTACGAATCGGCCCCGACAGGACTTAGTTGCGATGCGATATACATTGCATATCACAATCGCACAAAAAGGCTCGTGCTTGTGTTAACGCAATGAGAGTGCCAGACGTGAAGACATTGTTATATGGTGAATCTTCCTATCGGGTCCATAGCTGTCACAAGATGTTGTGTCTGGGAATTGGACTGTTCGCTGATATGCTGGAACTGCCGATGAACCCACCGTCGAGATTCATGCGTCATTAAAATGGGTTGTTGGACAATGACTTGCTATTGTGGAAGGATGGTTGTCATGAATCCTTCAGGCCTGCTCTTGACTACTAACCTTGGGTATTATGTTGAAATTGCCCCGATTTTGAGGGATGTCACCATGATCTTATATATATTACTATTATGTTAGAGAAAGGCAGGAGAGGACTTTCCAAATACACAGATTTTACTGCATACAACAGACCCTGACCCTGGTAGCAGGCCAAAAACTTTCCTTGAGTAGCAGGGAGGTTCCGAGAAGGTTGCAGAAGGCCCTATTATCTAAATTGAGAGTTTGGATAGACGTTTTTGTTGTTGTTGTTGTAATTTTATCTCTTTTATGTTACTAATAAAAACAAGGCCTCCCCACTATTGAGCAGGCAGGGCCTAGAGACGTAATCCAAATTGGACGAACTCCTTAATCAAATCATTGTGTCATGGGTTTTGTGTTCTTATAATTATTTCCACATTGTTTATGTGATTTTAAGTTCCATGGTTAATTAAATCTGTTATATGTAATTCTGATGCATCTGTAAGTAAAAGATCTTGGATCAATAACTCTCGGCCATAATATATGCAATGATTGAGGCTAGGCCCAACCTGCCAATGCAACTCAACAATGCCAGGGCTAATCACTCCATGGCTAACCCCAATCCTGAGCAACACCCTGCCTTGCCCTATGGTGAGGGCTTCGGTGGTCCCCCATGTGTCCTCTTGTGAATGAACCAGTTCGTTTGTTATCTTGACCATGCTCACAGTGGAGTGGAATGTAACACCCTCCTCCCACATCTACCCAAGCAACCGACTAGTCGGGGTAATATGTGATGAGAGGCCACTGTGATATGATTTGACCTCCTAAGTCACATTAAGGAAGTGGAACTGCCGAAAACAGACCATACATACATTCAACGTTAACATTAGGACCCTCAGGAACCAACCCAACTTTGTTGCCAACTAGCCCATGGGTCCCACTGAGATTTTGAATCACTTGACCCCTAGATGCTCTCATGTTATAGACATGCCAACATCCAAGAGGCTCTAGACGCTTTCATGCTATAGGCATGTGTGTGTCCAGGAAATATTTTGTCTAGTTTTGTGCTAGCATCCCCAGGATTTGAGCAACTTTTTTAGACCCAGAGCCTAGGTCACTGCCCAGAATGGAATGACACCTTCAGAACAGTAAAATAACACAGAAATAATGATGCAAAAGCAATTAGTTGAACAAACCCTTAACCACACCCCTACTAGCCATGACATACATTTCGTCAAAAATATCACAAATATGTAATCTACAGGTTTAAACAACATACTTAAGCATAGGGATCTCATACTTATCTGAGAATCTCTAAGAACCATTGTTCCCTCATGTCATTTTTTGCATTATCATCTATTAGGTCATTGATACATTGTCCATTCATTCACAAGTAAAAACGTGATGAGAGTCATACATAACTCATAAAACATATTCGTAATTAACATGGTAACAACATAAATACCATAAATACATCAGTCATAGGATCAACATATAAACCAATACATTTACACATGAAAACCAAGGGAATGAATTTCACATTAATGAATGTAGAAACCAACCTGGGATGGAACTACCACGGTCCACTTGACCATAGATTGGCTGAGCCAAATCTCTCTTCAACAAATCACCCTCGTGCCAATTTCCAAGCATGAATGTGGGACTCATAACCAACCAAAAAGAACCAAACAAACATGGATGCTACCAAATTTCTCCACCTACACCATGGGGAATTTGAGTGCCTCCTAGTCTCTTAGGGTTTACCATAATCCATAGTCTGATCCAGGGATCACTAGGCCCTACACCAAGACCCACTCTCCAAGCTTTATCATACATCCCATCTTGGGACTACTAGGCCCAACGAAAAGCAATCCACCTCTTGGTTTTACCATATATCCCACCATTCATCGACAAGGATTTCTAGGCCCATCGAGGGACACAATCTTTGCTTTACCACAACCCACAGTCTGGCTCAGAGGTTATTAGACTAGTGGATTTACCATGATCCAAAGTTTGGTTCAGGGACCACTAGGCCATGTGTTTGTCACTTCATAGATCCACCCCACTCAGCTTCAAATCCATCCGGAAATCCAACTCAACAAAAGTATGAAAACCCATCTCATCAAGGCTATTACGAAATGACAAGGCTAGGCAGAGAAACACTGTCACACCTGGCAAAACCCATGCCATGACAGAAAACAACCACATGCAACACCATGCATGCCAATTCTACCAAGGAAATCACACATGCAAATCAATACCTGCAAAGAATCATGATGTAGTCGCTTGATCCTTTTTTTCCTTGCTTGATCTTTGCTTCCTCTAGCCTTCTTTACCTTTCTTGATCCAATGCTAAAGTGCTCCAAGAAATATCTAAGTGTCCAAGAGCAAGAGAGAGAGAGAGAGAGAGAGAGAGAGAATAATGAGAGAGATCCAAAACTGAACTGACAAAAGGTTACCAACTGATCCTCAAAATCCTTTTATTAATGAGGCCTCTATTTTCTTCATTTTCCTCCTCATATGAAACGTGTTACCTTTCACCTCACTTTTCTCCTAATTTCCATTATTTTCATAAATAAATGTGTCAAAAATTTCATTTTGCCTTTCCAAAGCCTTAGCCATTGCCTTTGCCAATTTCCTTAGCCATAATAAACCAAATGAACACCCCCTAGGATGTTTTTCCCAACATTCAACTTAGAATAATTGTCCCATCAACTGTGGTTATTATTTTTAACTTTTATTACATGGAACTTTAACCAGGGTTGTTACAGAACCCTCCCCCTTGGGGGACACCATCCTCAGTGTTCAATCACACATATACCTCAACAAAACCACTGGAAAGAAGACATATTGTTCACGGAGCTTTATATCATAGCTCGATGCAATATTTACAATGATCACCCTGTTGAATGCCAATCCACATGACAACATAACAACATGATAAAATAATATGACAACCATACCGCTTATTAGAGCTCTTAACATAGCTCATGGTGATATTTACATCCATATACATATGTACATATACCAAAACATCATCAAAACATGTACCAAAACATATACCAAAGACATGTACCAAAACACCATACCAAAACTGCTTTGCTTCAACCGACAAACAAGGAAGGATACATAGCTTGCATTTGATCCACCATATCCCATGCAGCTTCATCGGGCCCAAATTGCTTCCACTACACTTTAACCTACTTGATTTCTTAGTTTTCTGCAATATACATTGAGGCTTTGGCAAGAGTTCTTCATCTGGTTCCACCTACAATACAGACTAGTCAATCACATGATCAACATCTTTAACATACTTCTTAAGTAGTGACATGGAAAACATAACGGACTTTCATTGTCGGAGGCGGTGTAAGTCGATAGGCTATTGGGCCAATCCTCTCAACAATACTAAAGGGTCCACAAAATTGTGGTGCTAGCTTGGCACATGATCCAATCCACAAGGAGCTATTCTTCGGTTTGATCCGCAAGTACACCTGTTTTTCAACCTCGAACTTCTTGAACAACTTGTTCTGATATGCATATATCTTCTTCCTATCTTGTGATGCCTTTAGATTCTTCTTTATAACCTACATCTCATATTCCATGTCTGCCAACATGTCCAGTCCAATCAACACCCTGTTAACTGGATTGCTCCAACTGATAGGAGTATTGCAACTCGGCACATACAATGCCTCAAATGGACTCATCTTCAAAGATTCCTGATACCCATTGTTGTAGGAGAACTCTACCAGTGGAAGGTAATATTCCCATTTCCGTTGTTGATGTATCACATACACCCTCTCTATCTGTCCATCTGTCTACAGATGATAAGTTGTACTGAAGGCCAACTTTGTGCCCAAACCTACAAACAAATCCTTCCAAAACTTGGAAATGAACTTTGCATCCATGTCTAACAAAATCTTCTTTGGAACACCATGCAATATGACCACATCTCTGATGAATACATGTGCTACATTGCTAGCTGAGAATGTAGACTTCACAGGAATGAAATGTGCAACCTTTGTCAACCTATCCACAATAAGCAGGATGGAATCATGCTGTCCCACTATCCTCGGCAACCCTGTGATGAAGTCCATGGAAATGACCTCCCATTTCCATTCTGGAATAGCAATCGGATGTAGCAGTCCACCTGGGTGCTTACACTCTGCTTTCACACGTTGAAGATCAAAACACCTAACCACAAACTCTTCTACATCCCTCTTCAGGTTCAACCAATAATAAAATCTCTTCACTACTATCAATCTCTTCTGATAACCTGGTGACCTGAATATGGTTTCACATGAAACTCTCTTAATATCACCTTCTTGAGCTCACCGATATCCGACACATATATCCTATCTCTACATCTGACCAATCTGTCCACTGTAAGGCAATAGTCCATATCCTGTTCACCTGCACCTGTACCTGTACTACTACATGTACCTGTTCCTGTACTCTATTGCAATCTGTGCAGAATCCCCATATAACTGACATCCTGCTGACTTTCCTGCAAGATCCTATCATGTAAGTCTGTCCCATAGGAGCTCATAGCTACTAAGTGATTTACGTGTACCTGCCTGCTAAGAGCATCTACCACCCTATTCTCCTTTACTTCGATGTAGTCAAACTCATTGATCATGGCCAACCATCTAGTTTGCCTAAAGTTTAGATTTAGCTAGTCAAACAAATATCTCAACCCGATATGATCACTCATCAGTACCAACCTCGTGCCAAGAAGATAGTGCCTCCACATATTCAATGCATATGTGATCATTGCTAAATCAAGATCATGCATCGGGTAGTTCTAATCGTGCTCGTTTAGTTTTCGTGACTCATAGCATGCCACCTGTCCATCCTCCATTTGAACTCCTCCAAGTCCCCTCTTGAAATCATTTGTACACACTACAAACTCCTTGTCTGGATCTGCAATCTTTAACATTGGAACATGTGTCAACAACTACTTAAGCTACTTCAAATTGGCCTCACACTTCTCGATCCATTCAAAATTCTTACCTTTCCTCTGTAATGATGTGATAGGATAAGAAATTTGTAAGAAGTTCTTGATGAACCTCTTATAACAGCCTGCCAACCCCATGAAAGATCTCACCTCATCTACATTCATGGGAGCTACCCACTCCATGGTGGCCCTTATTTTTTCAGGATCTACTGCAATGCCTCCTTGGAAACAACATGTCCTAAGTAGTGTACCTCAGTCTGAAAGAAGTTGCACTTGCTGATCTTAGCATACAACTGATGCTCTCTCAACAACCTCAACACTGCTGCTAAATGTTCGACATGCTCTTCCTCATTTTTAGAATATACCAATATACCATCAATGAATGCAATAACAAACTTATCCAAATAAAGATGCGACACACTATTAATCAAGCACATAAATGTAGTTGGAGCATTAGTCAAACCGAATGGAACTATAACAAATTCATAATTCCCATACCTGGTCCGAAAAGTTGTCTTGTAAATGTCTTCCTCTTTGATGCATACTTGGTGATATCCGGATCTCAGATCAATCTTCGAGAACATTGTTGCTCTCTTCAACTGATCGAACAAGTCATCAATACTCGATAATGGATACATGTTCTTGATGGTCACTTTTTTCAATGGTAGGTAGTCAATGCATAATTTGAGAGTACCATATTTCTTCTTCACAAACAATATTGGTGCGCTCCAAGGTGATACACTTGGCCTAATGTATCCCTTGTCCAACATTTTCTTCAATTGTAGCTTCAAATCTACTAATTGAGGTGTGCTCATCCCGTAAGGTGCTTTTGATGCTAGAGCTTCCCCTGGCACTAAATAGACAAGTCTACTTCACTATGAGGTGGTAAATCTCCAATGTCCTCAGGAAATACATCCTTAAACTGCTGTAAAACTGAGTACTTTCTCAAAACATTTGCATCCTCAACTTCCTTACCCTTGTCACTAAAAATGTGCACCGCAAATAACACACACCCTTATCCGACTTTGTTTTTCTTGCATAGTTGTTACCATCCTAACTGATGCAGCTTTTTTCTTTCCCTCCAAGACTCTTGGTTCCCCATTGTCATCCACAAACTCAATTGCTTTGTCATAACAATCTACCTTGGTTCTATGAAGGTACAACCAATCCATGCTTAGCAACATACTGTATGATCCCAACGATAATACATTAAGATGTGTTGTTGTAGGCATACCATTCAAATCAAATGCACAAGCTCTTACCCAATGATGAATGCGCTTCTTTATACCTATAACTAACTGCATTAACCAAGATTTTGCATACAATTCCTTACTCAAACCACACTTATCCACCAAGTCAAGACTAACATAGCTATAATTAGATCCAGGGTCAATCAAAATAGAAATAACTTGATCATAAAGCTTACCATCCATCTCAATGATAGATTCCTGGTGCTCTGCCTGTCTATTGTCCACGACTGCATAAATATGAGGAATACTCTGCCCTACATCCCCAATTGTATGTGCCTCCTGTGCATTGCATATCTTAGGGCTACCACCCTGATTTTGCGGACAATCTCTCCTAAGTTGTTCCTCATCACATGTCCAACACTCCAACCATCCAATATCATTACCTTTGTGCTGCTATTGTGATCCATGTCCCTATCTAGCTGCATTAAACTTCTTTCGAGGTGCCACATTTTCTTTCTCCCCTGCATTTTGAGGCCTTACTCTCTTAGGCTACCATTTACCTTTACCTTTGTCTTTACCTTTCCATCCTTGTTGAGATTCATTTTTACGCTTTGATTGTTTGTAGCAATGCTTCAATTTCCCAATGACTTATTCAAGTGACTAATGCTCATCATACTCAATTTGATCTTTGAATTTTAATGGAAAACCACTGACAAATCGCTGAACTTTAGCCTTCTCACCTATAAGATATAGTACATACCTCAATAGCTCTAGAAACTTGGTTGTGTACTCTTCATCTGTCATTGACCCCATCTTTAGCTCATAGAATTGTTTGGCCTTACTATCGTAGTACCTTTCTGACAAGTATTTCTTCCTAAAATTCCTCTTGAACTCGTGCCATCTCAAGTCATTTGTCTTGCTGTCTCTGACCTGCTTCACGTCTTCCCACCAAATGTCTACTTTACCTTTCAAGTTGAAGATAATGATTATGGCCTTCATGATATACATGTACTCATGCAACTCAAAGAATTTGTTCATCCCAAGTATCCAAGCCTTTGTATCTTCTGACTTCTTCACATCTCCATCAAAAGTAGGTGGCTTTGCCTTCTTAAATTCATATGGTAAGTATCTCCCATCACTCCTCCTGTAAGGATGATAATGATGACAATCATGAGGTCTATCAGAACCAGAACTAGAATAGTACCTGTACTCATCACTCCTCCTATCTAGAGTGTCCAACAACCTACCATCTCTCACCGTGTTAGCTCTATCCGACCTATGTCTACCAGGAGACCTACTACCATATGCCCCATTAGTTCTTTCCTCCTATCCATGGTTGATCAGAAGTGGCCCTTGTCGCTGCAGTTCTAACAATATTGAAGGAGTATTGCATTAACCTCTACTTGTTTCTCTTATGCATGTATGATCCCGTCATTATCTGCATTACAACTCCTTATCTCTTCCTTCAAGCTTCTCATTGTGTATGCCAAATCAGAAGAGTTCCCAACACCACATTGCTCATCAGATTCATAGGAAGAGTCTTTGTAGTCTACCATCTTGCTAGTAATTTTGATCTTTCTCCTGCAAGGCATACTATGTCATCTAAAGCAAATAACAATAAATCAACGTAACTTAGCATAGCTCGGGGAGGATACCTGATTTGCAAGATCACCAAATCAACGTGATACATGAATAACGTAATCATAACATCATATAAACATATAACAAATAAGTGCATTAACAGATAAACATCATTCAAGCTAGAATCTAGTCATAAATGAATGACCATAGCAACTACATATACCATGACCTCATGCATGAATCAACAACCATTACACCATTGTACACATGGCCATATGCAAGCATCAACATGCATAGGCAATGCACAATCAACCACACACATGCATGAACGCATATAATCAAGCATAAGTGAACAATACTTGAAACCAAGCTTACAAGGATGACACATGTAACCAAGCATACAAAAATGTAACCAAGCATAAAAAATGATACATGTAAGTGACATATAACAAGATGTAACTAGTCATACACTTGTATGATGCACCCCATAACAACAACATCAACTTCCACATGGTGACATCACTACAACCATCATCAACACCATGCAATGCAACAAGCACATGGAATGCAAGCGTAAGAGACACACATGCAACATACATGCATGCATGACCAACACACATCCCATCTAGTCCAAGGGGTGAACCATGCTCTTATACCACTTTGTAACACCCTCATCTCACTTCTACCCAAGAAACCACCCAACTGGGGTAAACATGCGATGAGAGGCCACTATGATATGATTCAACCTCCTAAGACACGTTAAGGAAGTGGAACCGACAAAAACACACCATACAGACATTCAACATTAGCATTATGACCTCAGGAACCAACACAACTTTGCTTCCAACTAGTCCATGGGTCCCACTGAGATTTTGAATCACTTGAACCCCGGACACTCTCATGCTATAAGCCTACCAGCATCTAGGAGGCTATAGACGCTCTGATGCTATAGACATGCCAGCGTCTAGGGTCTATTTTGTCCAGTTCTGTGCCAACATCCCTAGGATTTGAGCCACTTTTCCAGGCCCAGAGCCCAAGTCACTGGCCATAATGGAATGATACCTTCAGAATAGTAAAATAACATGGAAACAATGATGCAAAAGAAATTAGTTGAACAAGCCCTTAACCACACCCCTACTAGCCATGACAGACATTTTGTTTAACATATCAAAAATATGTAATCTATAGGTTTAAACAACAAATTTAAGCATATGGATCTCATACTTATTTGAGAATCACTAAGAACCATTGTTCCCTCATGTCATTTGTTGCATTATCATCCATTAAGTCATAGATACATTTTCCATTCATTTACAAGTAAAAACATGATGAGAGCCATACATAGCTCATAAAACATGTACATAACCAACATGGTAACAACATAAATACCATAAATACATTAGCCATAGAATCCACATATAAACCAGTACATTTACACATGAAAACCTAGGGAATGAAATTCTCATTAATGAATGTAGAAACTAACCGAGGATGGGACTACCATGTTCCACTCGATGATAGATTGGTTGAGCCAAATCGCTCTTCAACCAATCACCCCCATGCCATATTCCAAGCATGAATGTGGGACTCATAACCAACCAAAAAGAACTAAACAAGCATGGATGCTACCAGAATTCTCCACCTACACCATGAGGAATTTGAGTGCCTCTTAGTCTCTCAGGCTTTATCGTAATCCACAATCTGATCTAGGGATCACTAGGCCCTACACCGAGACCCACTCTCCAGGATTTACCATGCATCCCATCCCGAGACTACTAGGCCCAAAAAATAGCAATCCACCTCTTGGCTTTACCGTATATCCCGCCATACAGTGGCAAGGATTCCTAGGCCCACCGAGGAACACAATCCCGGCTTTAATGCAACCCACAATCTAGCTTAGGGGTTACTAGGCCAATGACTTTACCATGATCCACATTATGGTTTAGGGACCATAAGGCCATATGTTTGTCATTTCGGAGATCCACCCCACTCAACTTTAAATCCATCTGGAAATCCAGCTCAATCGAAGTATGAAAAGCCATCTCATCAAGGCTATCAAGAAATAGCAAGGCTAGGCTGAGAAACACTATCACACTTGGCAAAGCCCATGCCATGACATAAAACAACCACATGCAACACTATGCATGCCAAAGCTAGAAAGGAAATCACACGTGCAAATTAAAACCTGCAAAGAATTTTGTTGTTGTTTCTTGATCTTGCCTTTCCTTGCTTGATCTTTGCTTCATGTTGTCTTCTTTGCCTTTCTTGATCCAATGCCATAGTGCTCCAAGAAAACTCTAAGTGTCCACGAGTGAGAGAGAGCTCCAAAACTAAACTGAAAAAATGTTACCAACTGATCCTCAGAAGCCTTTTTATTATTGAGGCCTCTATTTTCTTCATTTTCCATTATTTCCTTCATTTTCCTCCTCACATGCAACTTGTGACCTTTCACCTCCCTTTTCTCCTAATTTCCATTATTTTCATAAATAAATGTGCCAAAAATGTCATTTTGCCTTTCCAAAGCCTTAGCCATTGTCTTTGCCAATTTCCTTAGCCATAATAAATGAAATGAACACCCCCTATGATGTCTTGCCCAACATTCAACTTGGAATAAGTGTCCCATCAACCGTGGTTAATATTTTTAACTTTTATTACATGGAATTTTCACTAGGGTTGTTACATGGTTTTTCCCACCAATCCAATGGATCCCTAGATGCCATAACCATATTGGAGGTCCACAACCCCCAATCCTCTCTGCCTACTTTTGTGATATGTTGCTAGCTGTTATGACCCCTCTGTGCCCTATCTCTGACTCCTGTAGGTAGCCAATATTTAGCCACCGAGCATTAGGAACCTGTGCCACAAATAACTAACTACTTTGTGCCTGCCAAATTGCACAACAAGATCTTCTATCCCAACTCTCAATTATGTGGTCGGGTACTACCAGAAACCTAGGCATCATCCTACCAACAAGGATTACCATACCTCAACCTCATGCTCCCCTCATGCCTCTAGTTGTCCATCTAAAAAAAGCACCATGCAACTCCCTCTCGGTCACCTCCCCAAGTGTGAGCCCAGGGGTGGAACATATGCTACCTCGACAATCAACTACGCCATCCCTAACCCTGTATTTGTCAGCTTGTACACCTACCAAGTGTCTCAACTAGAGAGACTCCTCCTAGGCCATGACACATAGTGTCTCATCCAACTACTTGGGGTGAGCCTCCCATGCCCTGCTACTCAAATGGAGAGTGTCAAGGGGTAACAACCAAACACTCTGCGACTGTAAGCAACACTAGAGGATGATGGGTGGGTATGTCCCAAAGGGTATGATCAAGAATATGCCATAATACTCAACAGTAATCTTGTGGATGACCCTCTCTCCACCTCAGATCTGCTGATAACCTCCTTTAAGCCCTATCTCCACTAAACATGGTGTCCCCAGATGCTCAAAAATGTCCTCATCAATCCTAGGTGAGTTGCATCCAATGGTACACCTAATGCTCATGTCCATAGGCCTCCTTGGAGGCAATGCTCCAAGAGCCCGTTGTGTTGCACCATGCATCACTGCATACCACCAAGCAACACCACACTCCTCGACATGCCATTGTATGTCACAACTTGTCCATGTAACCACTAGACACCCCCGACTATGACTATACCATCTTGTACTGTCTTTTGTCCCGCCTGTGTCACTGTACCTGTCACTCCCTGCATGTACTCAATGTGATATGAGGCACTCCCACTCCACGACACAATCCAACATACTATGACATGCCCCCATGCGTCTCCATATTCATGGCCTAAAGTTGTGTCCATATTCATCGGCCCACATCCAACCTGTATCATCACCTGCACTGTCACATCACCATGATCTCCAATGAGGGGACCTCCCCTCCAAATCCTCCTTGAGGGACCTAAAAAGTGAATCTCTCTAGGTGCCAATAGTGATGCCACCACTTCTCTGCTCCTTTGTGTCCTTCGTGCCCCACACAAGTGTGAGGAATCCCCAACTCCATACAAGGCATTATCTAGTGCCCTGCTAATGCCACCTTCTACTAAAAACTCCTTCCATAGTATGTTGATCATCCTATGATCCCATGCACAACCGTCATACCAAGACAACCTAAGGAGTTTGCCCATAAGCTAGTTGGCCACTAACGCTGACCAAAACTACCCTAGCGAATGCATGTGCTCAACTGCTAGGTCGATTATACCATCCAGGATGTAGTCAACTGATATACTTGGGAAATGATAGGTGGTCCCTCCCGGATCCCAACGCTAGTCAAGGCTTACGGCATGCCCAGAGCCTGGAAACTCCTGCTGAGCTCCACCTGGGGCTAGTACCATCTCCATAGCCCACTCCACCGGGTACCAACTCAAAATCTCTTGCCATCCAACCCCGAGAGAGGGATCAAATGCATGAACTCCCGCAAATAGAATAACCCTAGCATGTCGATGCTACACCCTGTGCAACTCAGGCCATCTCATCTCACTATCCTAGTCAACACATGAAATCTTACTAGGTAGCTCTATCTCTCTCTCTCTCCAATGGTAAAAGGTAATCTAACAGTGCTACCAACCCCGTCTATGTATGTTTGAAGAGGGCTGCTCTGACGCTCCAACGTGCACTCTAGTTACACCAGTAGGGAATCCAACTGCTCCCCAACGTGAGTCAATTTGGCCATGGAATCGACATAAACCACTCTCGTGCCATCTAGCTCCTCATTCTGCTGCAAAATAGCCTGTTGCACTAATGCAACCTTCCTTTTTAATGCTAGAAGGACGGCCTGAAACTGATGGAATTGTCGTGGGCATCAGGCCTGGAAATTGACGTCCTACAAGACGTATTTTAAGTTTCAGCACATATTTTACAGTTGGTGAAAATTTATGCACGTCATATTTGAGATCTAAAATATATTGGGGTCTCGTCATTTTGACGTTTAATTAAAAATCCAAACCGTAAAAATCTATTATACTGGAATTTACAAATCCCCAAAATTATTTGTTATAATTAAGGTTGAGTTTACAAAAATCTAATCATAATGTACATATTACACATAGGTGATCCACATTGGTTATCCATGTAGGTTTTAACCCCGTACAGAAATTACCTGCATACGAATTCTAAATCACAGGAAAAATAAAATGCGAGAGCATAACACATACAAACACATATACACAGAGATTTCCCACTGGATCTCAAAACGAGACTACAGCTTGATTTTTCATTATATTCCTTTCAATGTTACAATACATATTTATACATGCCGAAGCATCCAATACCATGGAATGAAAACCATCGTGTCCAAAAAACCATGGACTGAAAACCATAGGTAGGTTCGCCCAATGTAATATAGGGTCCAAATTTTTTTTTCTCGGGGCGCTGCCTCGAACCCCATAGAGGGGGGCTACCCGCCCCCCTCAAACTCCCTAGACAAGGGGGGGTTGCCGCCCCCCCTGTGACCCCCCCGCTGCGCAATCGGCGCAACGAAGGGGGGGCTCCGCCCCCCCTCTAACCGCCCGGTTCACTACGTAGGTTAGTCGTGGAAAGAATATAACACAACCCAACACATGTACAATCAATCGATCACACAAGCTGACACTCATGCATGTGCAAATGATCAACATTCTCAAGTTGACAACACACATGTTAACAAAACAATCGACCAACACAAGTCAATCACTCATGCATGTTCAAGCACAGTGAGACTATTAAAAATTCCTCTCTTCACACGCACAAAATCTCATGCATGTATAAAAACTCTCAACTCTCTCACAAGTACAATCACAAGTACTAGAATCCGAGTGGTACGTATGAGCACTTAAAGAGATGAAATAACCAAATTTGTTGCAATAAAGTGAGTCAACATAACTCTACTTTTCCAGCATCTTTCTTCATGCAATATGCAACATACTTTCAGAGGAAAATAAATGCATCCAAATGAAAAATAAATGCCTCAATAAGGAAATGAAAATATTTCCTTATTTGAATGAATTATCAAAATAAATGCAAGGCCTTATTTGCTTAAGAAATCTAACCACCTCTTTCCAAACCATTTCAATGGCGATTCTTTCAGCTGCACTTCATCATGTGTATCCTCTTGACCCACATCAATTATGGAATCCTCTTTTCCATATAGAACAATATCTCTCTCTACCTTCTTCAACTATCATGGATGACTTGTTGGATGCAAATTCCAACATTTGTCTTCAAGATGACTCTGATTATGGCAACGACTGCAAAATAATTTGAAATTCTTTTCAAAATATAGCCTCCATTATCCAATGGACCTTTAGCTTTCTACCTTTTTTGTTTTGAAACTTTGATGTGTAATGGTTATCCTCTTCCAACAACTCGAAACGGTATGGTTAATCAAACCACAAAAAGAACATATAAATTCTCTCCAAATCTTATGTGAAGATTTACCATGTTTATAATAGTCAAAAGAAACTTGATTAAAGGTACATTTATACCTTGCACATTAATCTTTGTCGAATTCTTGAGGAGGTGAATTTGATGTAGTGGCTCTCTTTGGCATACCAACAATGGTTTCAATGACCTTAGAGATTTCAACATCCTCTTATTAGCCATTTCCACTAGTTGCATGCTTATGAGCATCTTGTTGCAAAGTGGGTATAAAACGTTTGCATTCCTCATGAACACAAACTTCACAAGATTGAGGTAATGAACATGTAATGAAACTTCTTCTTGGAAAACTTTCATATGCCTCCTTGGCTTTGGAGAATTCTCCATTATACTGTCCATAACCAAGACCCAAATATCTAGGCCTTTCCTCAACAACAATTGGATAAACTATGCCTTGTGCATGTTTGTCTAACGCTTTACTTTCATAGGCCATCTCCATTAATAGTATGGACCCTATTCCTCTAGTATGTCTTTCAAAAGCATCAAAAATTTCATTTTGAGAGGAAATTGAAGACAAATCTGAATTGCATACCTCAATTTCATGCACATACTCGGCTAGGGTTTCCTTGGCATCAGGGAGTTGAATCTCCATTTGATGCTTCTTTTCAATAGGCTCTTTCTTCTCCTCCTTCATGGCCATCGACTTCTCTTGAAGTATAGTGTTCTCCTTCCTATTTTCATACAACTCTTGCATCATAAATCTCATGATGATAAGATCTTGCAACATCTCTTCATCAAATATTCTTGCTAAGGAAGATGGATTAGAAACATCACTTGTTGAAGCTGCCATCACACTTGTAATGCATCAAAAAAGCTTCACAAATCTGAAACCATTAAAACACTACTTGCACAAAAATTTAACAATAAAGAAAATAACCTTTTCTCTGATACCAACTTGATTTGTTATTGAATGTTACATTTTCTATGCTAATTTCAACTACAGATTTAAAGAAAAACGCTTGCCATTTCTTCATGTGCATGGTTCTCTTATGGTGTTTGTCATTGGAAATAGGTAAAGTTTAT
Source organism: Pinus taeda (assembly GCA_000404065.3). Classification (NCBI taxonomy): domain Eukaryota; kingdom Viridiplantae; phylum Streptophyta; class Pinopsida; order Pinales; family Pinaceae; genus Pinus; species Pinus taeda. The sequence goes on along the minus strand of APFE031674125.1, from coordinate 15,091 downwards.
CAAGTTTGATGTGAAATACATAAGAAAAATAACTTGAAATACAAGTGGTGAATAACAATAATGAATTGTGTATAAAAACATCAAGAAGAAAAATTAACACAATGTTTTGATAAAGGAGTTCGCCCCTCTTGGGCTACATCTCCTTAGTCTAGCTTCCATGGCTTGGGCCTCTGTATTTTCTCAAAAAGGCAAAAAGTATAGTTGACATTGCTCTATTGCTCCTGAAACCTATTTCAATGGAATCATAGCATCTAAAAGCCCTAAAGATAACTCTCTAAGATTTGCAATTGGACTACAGCTGATCTGGGGTTGACCTCCTCTCTTGGTAGCTCTAGGCTTCCTTAAACATAAACGTGGAAAAATCATGTACATAAGTGCCTCTTTGCCTCTTCAACATGTTCCATCGTGTTTAGAATGTCGAAATCAGCTAGGAACACCTTTTCCTGATCCCCATTTAGTCAAATGTTTCTCTAGTTATGACCAAAACTACTTTCTCCTAGTAATCCTCCACTAAAACTGGAGGAACTCTAGTTAACTCCACTAAAACTAGAGTTAGTGCCAAAATTGGAGGAGTCTGATAGCTTTTCCACCAAGTTAATTGCAGGTTAATTAGGGGATAAGAGAGATTAATTAATGTTAATGATGTAGTTAATGCATAATCTACGCATTTAATGGCTAACTGTTAGCCTTAACCTGGCAGTCTTTGCAATAGTGGACACATATACAGTTTATTGGGCATGGTTAATGCAAATGGTTACGAATTTATGTTCACTGTTGGATGGTTGGTGCTAGTTGTTAGCCTCCTGCTGCAACAGGTTACTCATATTTCATGATGGACATTTTTACAGGCCAAATATGTCATACTTTTCATGCTGCAATGCTCCATATTTGCTAACAGTCACCAAAGAAAGAGGCCATGAAAGAATGCTACTCAAATTTCATCTGTTGCATTCCAATTTTGAAGAGTTATTCCATTTTTGTACAAATCTCATTCAAAGGGAGGTCCAAATAGCTTAAACTTGGTCTCCCTAGGTTTCAATTTCCTGTTTTGGAATATACAGAATGAATAATCTGTCCAAACAGCTTAATCTTGGCAGATTTTAGATAAGTAGAGAAGAAAGGGTGCTCAACAGCTTAATCTGAGCCCCTGGAAGAAATAAGTGTAGATATAGATAGGAGAAGAGTGCAAAAGAAAAAGTTGAAAAGCTGGGTCTGCAAGTCCAAGTGCACCCAAACCAAAAGAAGAAAAAATGTTAGGTAAGTAGGCTAGGTAGGTAATTTTGACATTACAGAACGTTGATTTGTGATTGATTCCACATTTTCAAGTGTTACACTCATACAAATCACAGTCAGCAGGCAGTTCCCATTTGAAGGACTTCAAGCGAGGCATGACTAACTTCCCCTTCTTCTTACTCCCTAAATCATTTATTAACTCCCCCTAAAGAGGTCAAGATCTGCTTGATATCTCTTAGTTTCATCATTTTCCATAGCATTTGCCTTGGTAAAGATCTTCTTTATCCAAGGAGGGTACATATTTTATCTGCAAAGTTCTATCTCCCCTTTAAAGCCTAAGACCTCTGGAACTTAGCACTTTCTTGTCATTTTCATATTAACTACTGACATTATTATGTAAATCCCTATATATTTCTCCTTCCCCCTGCTAAAACTATGTTAATAATCCCCCTATATAAATATCCCCTTCCCTAGTTGAAATATAACCATAAATATCTCCTTGGGAATTACTAAGTCACCTGGATCTTAGTAAGAACCCTCATCCCTGCACAATTCCCCCTCCACGGTGTTTGGACTCCTTCCAAAACACAAAAAAGCCCCCCTCAAATCCATTAACAAACTCCCCTGTGCATTGCATTTTGAAAATTATTAAGGTTTAATTAATAGTTGAACAAAGCGCCGAAACATCACACAGTTTCCTAAAGTTTAAACCCACCCGCGCCATGAAAAATTAAAAAATAACGTGCGTGATGTTTCACTAAACCTCGCGCACCTTCTCCGCCTGACCACCGTCAGATCAGCCCTCCCAGATCTGACGGCTATTATACATATCGGGTGCCCTCTTGTATGGGTACGTTAGCACCCGATGTCCGATGGTTTTACCGTCGTACATTGGGACAGCTGGTTGCTTCCCATTGCATCGGGCCGCCCCTGATAGAAACTGCCTACGTACCAAAGGCGGTCCAATGAACCCCAAAACTGTCCTTCCCCTCACATGACAGGAGCGCCGCGTCACCCCGCTACGTCGCCTCCACCTCACTGCTTCCTGCCTGCGCCTAGCCCACGTCACCTGCCATTGTGTCCCGCCACATCATCACCCTGCTGTACTGCCATGTCACCTTGCTGTCGTCAGCATGCTGACATCACATCCGTACTAGAGGACCCCACTACTGATGTCATGCTGACGTCATCCGCCATACCGCTGACGTCAGCAGCAAAAAAAATGGAAAAACGCGCAAGCGCGAAAGTCAAGCTTCGGAGCTCTGGAATGAAAAACAGAGGCAGTTTTCGATGCGCGATTAACGCTAATCGTGCATCGCTATGGAAAATGGGCCATATTGGAGAATCTTTAGGGAATCTTTTTGATTCCTCGGACCTTTTTGCACCGAAAATAGCAGAAAAAGCCCGATTTTGCTAATTTAAACATATCTGAAGACAGAGAGAGACCAGGTTTAGAGGCTAAAGAGTATCAGAGCAGATGTAAAGATGAAAATCATGTCAAAGAGTATCAAAGTAGTGGCAAAGTGTATCAGAGGATATTTTCTCAGGGCTCGAGGTAAATCAAGCATTGAAAGAAAGCCCTGAAAGTCAAGGAGCAGTTAAGGAACCATTCGAAGCTCCCCAGCACAAATGACTACACATTAAAGCTCACATGAGATCAGTGGACCAGAACTCAATGCACAGTTATTACAGAACCACTGCACCAAGCCACATAGGACGACACATTAACTCCATTTTTGATCCAGCTGCCACTGGCGCAACCCAAAGCAGATTTACTTGCCTTTAATTCCAGCATAAGTTAGGTTTAGAAAGTTTTCTTCCTGCAGACCTGTTTAGGTCGGTTGTAATAAATAACTTTAGATATTTTGCTTATATATACCACCCTGAAAAATGGAGTAGGGGTTGGTTGGTTGTTTGATCTTTATTGGTTTTGAGATTTCGCTTGAGCAGAGACTCGCACTGCAAATGTGATATTTTCTATAATCAAAGGCTGCTGAGATGCATGGATTCTGAAAGTGTCTGCTGTGTTTAATTGGCCGAGGAGTGACTGTGGAATTCCTGTAGTTCTACATGGTTCAATAAGTGTTTCCTTAACTCTGTTTTGTTTTTCATGTTTGTTCTGTCATCAATCCACCATCTAAATTGCAGAAAAGAAGAATAGTTTAGGATTTGCTTGGCTGCACCCTGGGCTCAATTTCTGTAATTTCTTCATGTTTTCATCTGGAATGGTTATGAACATGCATACTTAAATGATCTTGTTTATGCTATTTCTTTCATATATGAATGTTAGTTTAGGAATTCTTAAATTCTCCTAGATAACCATTCATTCACCTCTCTTCCCTGTTAGTTGATGAAAGATTCTTAATTGCCTTTCATCTCTGAATTTCATCCCATCTTTTCAGTAAATTGGTATTGTTTCATGTGTAGCTATACCACTCCATAATCCTCTTATGACCAAGAAAACGCAACAGCAAGCCTTAATCCATGACTCCATGCCCAATGGTTTGAACGTATCACCTGATTCCTTGCCTCTCTGCTCCAATACAATCTCCTTCCATCCAAACTCCATCCAAACAAAAAATCAAAACCCCCGAACCCAATAGCTAGCCTAAAATCATCATCAAAAAATCTAAATCATTAAGAGAGAGCCCTCTTTGATTGTAGGTGGGCTAGAACCTGCAATCTAAAGATTGATTTGTGGTTACCTCTGCTGTATCCCTTCAGGAGCTTAGGGACAACCTGAGTGATAACATAATGGCGACTCCACTGGGGACCTCCTCAGATAATCTCAAAAAACCAGTCTGAAGCTCCACAGAGGAAGAAAACAACCTTAAAAAAGTTCGGTCGACCCGTGTTCTTAGAAAAATTCCCAAAAAACAAGTTAGAAGCTGGCTCCCAAGAAGCATTCGCGCTACATGAGATCAAATCCAGATCCAAATCCCCCAGCTGTTGTTGAAAATCCCAATATAATCCCAAAATTCGTAGAAAACAAGACCAGCAAGAAAGTTTGACTGCTTCTAGTCTCGAAACAGTTCAACCTAGTAGCTTTTTAACCCCAGTTAAATTTTTGTTCCGCTCAAGCCTTTCTTCCTCGTGTTCATCATCCACTTCTCCAGGCACTTCTTCCACACCTCCGTTCACTACAAACACTACCCCGGCTACTCCTATTATCCCAGTCACTCCATTCATTCCCCTTATCCCTGTTGATCCCCTTATCCCCATAAATATGGCTAATAGATATGCTCCCTTATAGTTTCCTGCTAATCCCGGGGCTATGCCTCAGGATTATCAGACAAAAATTACCTATTTTGATGGCACAAATTTCTGCACAGCCCTACAACATACAAAGAAAATGCAGGATTATTTTGAGAGTTATGAGATTGATGATGACAGCATAAGAATGAAGATTTTTGTCCAAAGTTTGACCGGTGATGTCAGAACTTGGTTCAGGGCACTTACACCCAATTCCATATTAAACCCAGAAGCATTATACCAGACATTTATCAATAGATGGGAGAAAAAGAAAGACCCCTTGCACATATTATCTGAGTATGATACTATTAAAAGAGGACCTTAAGAAATGGTTTTGGATTACTGTGCAAGGTTTAATAATGTTTACAATGCAATACCACAAAATTTGAGACCTCCACCTGATCTTGCTTTGTACAAATTCCCTGATGGTTTTGATGTTGAAATGGCATATCAGTTAAGGGAAAGAGCCCCTCAAAGCCTTGCAGAAATGCAAGATGTTGCTGTTAGTGTGGAGGCAAACTTAATTGCCAAAAGAAACAGAGCCAAAACTGAAAGAAGAACCACCTTCAAGGAAGAACCCTCAGCTTTAGACCAAAAACTATATGCTATCATTAATGGCATGCATAGGCTGGGAGACAGAGTAGAGAGCGTTGAAAGAAAATAATCATGGGAAGGTCAACAGTCCAACACCATAAGGAACCCAAACTTCAGGAAAAATCAGACCACAAACGCTGGAAGGGCTAGTCCTGACCATGATATTAGGCCTCCTTTCCAAGAAAACTATGCAGAGGCATCCACATCTAGTGAGCCCACAGATGAGACTCACATGAACCTGATAGATTTGAAAAAGGAACAACAAATACTTCTCACTGAAGAGGACCAAGACTACCCTGATGTAAAACAATTTCAGACCAAGTCAGGAGAGTCTTTTGATTTTAAACAAGGTTATGATTCCGTTGTGTACGAAGTGCACAAACAATATAAGTTGAGAACAAGGACCATTGATATCCCTGCACCTAGCAGAACAAACGATAGCAAATAGCCCAACAAAATGAAAGACAATGTTGTCATACCAAAACCCGCTGATATTGCTATCACAAACCCTCATCAGGTAACTGTAGAGGATATAACAGACATGCAGCCTCCTATTGATCAACTTTTATCTTCCTCTCCCTCAAAATAAAATCCGAACGGTACTCCAAAAAATCTTCCCAAAACAGAAATACCACAAACTGTCATTCATCATTACGCTAACATTCAAAAAGAAAACATAGAGAGTATGCCCGAAAAGAGAAATCTGCTACTATCAACACTAAGAATCCATTGGAGAAACCATTTCACTTAGAAGCAGAAATTGGAAAACTCAAGATATCCATTCCCCTCTCAGAACTTGCCAAACATGATGTATATAGGCAACAAATCCAAAGGTCACTTCAACTACCAGAG
>APFE031674116.1:11086-32597 GCA_000404065.3 Pinus taeda | reverse complement strand
CATCTGCAACACAAGAAGGGGCAGTACAAACTTCAAAACAGGGACTGGATAAAGGAAAGGGCAAGATGGTGGAAGAAACGGAAGATCAGCAGGAACAACAGCAAGAAGGCCAATGGGGCCAGCAGGAGCAACAACCACAAAATCAGGAAGAAACTGATCAACAGGATCAGGAACAGCAAAAAGGAGAAAGCCAGGCAGCCACCCAAGAAAAAACAACTAGCATGGCGCCTCCTAGACAAGATTCTAGGGTCGACCCTTCAATCCTCCGAACCCCTCTAAGGGAGGATATCAGTAGGAAAAGGGATAGGGAGACACCTCTCACAGAAGGACCAGAGAAAAGGAAAAGGCTAAATCCATTTGGAGAAGAGGAAATGCAAAGCTTTGAGGCCTCTGCCAGCTCATTACATCAAGAGCAGGACAGGACAACACTTGGGGAGGTCAGCTCCTCAGGGCAAGACAAAAGTAGAGCTGCAGGCATCAAAGACTTCTTCAAAGATGCTAAGAGGAGGAGTGAGCCACTGAAAATAAAGCTATACAATTATCTCTTAAACATGGCTCCATCAAATCAGCAGAGGCTTATGTCTGCATATGATGTACAAGAAGCTAAATTGACCTTGAGTCATTTTACTCCCACAGAGCAGCGACCTCAATCAACTGCAAACTACATAAGGACAAACCTAGAGGTCCTTGCAAAAGACATCCACCCTATGGACCAGATTGAGCTTCACAAACAAACGGGTGAGATGGTCTATGCCACCCTGGCAGATAAGACCTTGGTAAACTATAGGCTGCAGAACAGTTTGAACAATACAGCATCACAGCTTGAGTTGGAGAGGGCATCCTCTCAAGCCAAGGACAACAGAATCAAGGCCCTGGAAGACATTATCATAGAATTTGGGCATGATCCCAATGATGTTAAGGCCATTCAGGAGGTCCTTAAACTAAGGGATGCAGATGTAGCAGCAATCAAAAAGAGGATGAAGATCCCACCAACTATACATCCGCAAACAGATGAAGTGGCCCAACAAAGAAGAGACAAGGATATCACTGCACTGCTGATGAATTTATATAAGGAACTGGTGGACACCCAACAAAAGCTGCTGGACACAGAGACTACCCTAGAAGCAGCTATACAGAGGGGAGAACAGGGACAATCTTCTCAGCCACCCACAGAGAAAACAAACCTAGAAGAAACCCCTAAAGAGGACATCCCTCCACAGCAGGCAGCAAAAACAACTCCAACAGAAAAAGCTCCAGCTACAACAGAAGCAACTACAATAGAGCCAGCCACTACAGCACCACCAACAGAGCAGGCCGAGAGCCTAGATATGCAGAAGTTAAGACAGGAAATTCAAGTGCTGGAAGCTCAAATGACAGAGCTAAACAAGGCCAAAGAGAGCTTAGCAAAAATAGAGGAAAAATATGATAAATCCAAGCAGAACGTGGCTGAAAGAGAGAGGGAAGTAAAAGCCCTGAAAAAGACTATTGCAGAGCTGGAAAAGCAGCTCAGTTTTGACAAAGTAACAGCAGAAATCAAGCAGGTGATATGGACTGCCATTGGACAAGCAATCTCTAACCAATGGGAGTACATTGTTGCCATATATGAGCAGATAGGACTCATTGGCAAGGCAAAGAAAGGACTATACAGAGCAAGAAACGACCTAGGCAATATGGCAGACCTTGCCCCAAAGATGATAGAAGTCTTGAATTATAGGAATAATTCTCAGCTGATCCAGATGGGAATTGCTAACAGAACTGAAACTATTTCCATAATTAAGAGGACTACAACGATGAAGAGCCTAATTCAAACGCTGGACAGAAGGGTACATGATATGCAAGCAGATATAACTAAGTTCCAGAATAGGTTCACAGCCCTGCAGGACAAAGGGCTTCCAAGCTTGGAGGAATCAGGAAAGCTTCTCTCTTATGAGAAGTACATTAAAAGATTAAGTACTTTTTCAGCCATGCAGATTGCTGAGGCTTCTGGGTCATCTACAACAGGCCCATTAACAGGACAAGCTCTTTTTAATAAATTAGATAATTTGTTTTTTATTAAAAATGAGGTAGCACATTTATTTGATAAGCCTCCTGATTTTTATAAGTACACAGAAGCTGATGAGACAGTAGGGTCAATTTTGAAGCACCAGCTTCCCCATCCAGATACGTGGCAGGACTTGGTAAAGCTACTTTTGAACCAAGGCTAAGGAAGAAAGAACTTTATTTCAGCAATACAGTCTATATTGCACCTACAGGTGGCCAAAGCTATTGTAGCAAGCATAAAGACACTGAGCCAACTCAGCACAGATACTCGGCATCAGCAGCAACAGCAGCAGGTACAGGTGGCAGAGTCAAGAAAGATACAGAAAATCAGAAGCAGTAAAACACTTCAATGCTTCATTTATGAAGAACAGCGCAGTTAAAGTCCGCAGTACTCAAAGGGCAAAAAGCTATCCTGACAGCATTTAAAGGATTTTACTATCATTTATACTTGTAATAACTTCTCATCTGCTTTATCTATACAAGTGTAAGAGATATTTTCCTCTCAGATGACCTCATTCCTGAGATATTTTTGAATACAAACTTCTATATATTCCCCCTCGCGTTTGTTTAGAGGGGTTGGACTCCGGATGTAAGAACTTCTTTTATGAGATATTCTCTGTAACTTTGATATTGTAGACTCTTCAGACAAGTTTAATACAAAGGCAGTGGGATTTCTTCAATGATGTTGGTCTCTTGACCTTTTGATAGTGTGTGGCTTGAAGCAGCAAGATTCCTGTGCATTACATGGTCCAAATAAGTTTTCCTCATGACTCTTTATTTAACCTGTGTTTCCTATTATTTCATATATGTCTCATGTTTTCTATGCGTTTAAACTCTAGATAGCAAAGAAAAAGGATAGTATCAGGACTTAGTCATTGACTACCCTGGCCTCAATATAAACTATCTCTTATGTTTTCTTCTGATAAGGTGTTGTAAAGCGTAATTCTTAATTGCTACCTTTAAATAACCATATCATCACTGTATACTATTGTTTTAGGAATTCAAGTCATTGCTCCTAATATAACAAGCCTCGTTCACAAATATACAGCTTAAGTAAGGAAATCTTAATTGCTCATTACTAGTTGTATTCACCTCATGCTCACTATTTACATTTGTTTCATGAAATGCACACAGGCCCTGTAGCTTTCTTCCTCACCGAAATCAAGATTTCAAGAGAAAAATAGTCCTAGACCCCATTGCCCAATGGACTAATCTTGCCTGCTGATATACTTTAAAGGAAACAGAAGCATCCTCCCAACCAAACACATAAAACAACCAAAAACTTATCTCATAACTAGCCTAAGACCCTCACTGAAAGCAGTGACAAACCATAATAGAGAGAGCCCTCTATGGCTGCAGCTGGGCTAGAAACTGTAGCCCAAAGATTGGTTAGTGGTTACCCCGGCCGTATTCTCTTAGGAGTCAAAGAGAACAACCTGGGTGTTAACAGGGTGAACCTACCTATGGATTTGTGCATGGTTTTTGCACATGGTTTTGGGCGCGATGGTTTTCAGTCCATGGTATTGGATGCTTCAACATGTATATATATGTATTGCAACATTGAAAAGAACATAATGAAAAAGCAATCTGGTAGTCCCGGTTTTGGGATCCAAGGGAAAATCTTTGTGTATATGTGTTTTATGGGTTATGCTCTCACATTGTTTATTTTCTATGTTTTAGAATCTGTATGCGGTAATTTTTGTACGGGGTTAAAACCTACAGGAAAATCATTAGGGACACTTAGAATAAGGTGGATTAATCCAGAGGATATAGGAAAAAAGGACAAGATGACAAGTTTTAGGGGTAAAAGAGGGAAAATATAGAAATGGGGATAAGAGATTTTTGTAGAAGAATAGGAGGGTAATTTAATATATTAAGGAACAAAGACAAAATCACAAGGAAATTTTAGAATAGGAAAAAGAAGAAAGACAGAGTATTCACCTTGAATGGTTAATGCCTTCGACAAATAATATTGTGACCTCTGTGAATAAATTAGATGCAACAAGACATTTTGTGCCACATGCATAAAATTTTACCATGCTTCTTGTTCTGAAATTTAATAAGGGCTTAGTTTTTGTTGGTTTTTTTTTATGCTACCATAAATTCCATTGAAACCTACTTCTTCTCAAAATAGGTTAGCCATGCATTCCAATTCAAGTGATATCCAATTTTATTAAAAAGGAACCTACCCTCCAACAATATAGTTTCCAAGCATATCCCCACATAACTATGCCAACAAGATGATTTTCACAATCACGTGTTAGTTATTTTTTTCATTAATTCATAGTTTTTATTTTCCAAGTATTCTAGGAAAATAGTAAACCAGAAGGTCCTCAAAATAGGTGGGTATTCTCTCTTTCCCACCATCTTCAAATCTAATTGGTTTTGTATTTGTTGCATGAAATATTCCCTAGAGATGGGCTGAAAATATGTTCTAAGCCTATTACCATTCACCAAGAAAAAACCTCACTGCCTATCAATGGTTTTTATCTCCACTGCTCCATTATCAAATATTTTAATGACGTTGTAAGGCCCTAACCAGCATGTATGAATCTTCCCCTTAAAAATTTTAAAATTTGAATCATAGAGGAGCACCCAATTACCTGGTTGGAGTTGCTTTTTCTTAATTAACCTATCATGTCATTTACTGCAATGTTGTTGCATCAAGGAGTTTATTAAACATCATCCCTTCTCATTTCATCAAGTTCATTTAACTGCAAAAGGCGTTGTTGATGTGCTTCCAAGAGATCCAACCCTAACTGGACTACAGTTCTAAAGGTTTTAATCAGCAATTTGATTGACACCAATACTTGCTTCTCGTACACCAGCTCATAAGGTGTATGACCTGTGTTGTTTCTCCAAGTAGTTCTATAAGCCCATAATTCCTTCGTTAATCTATTTTCCCAATCTTTTTATGAATATTTACTATTTTTGTAAGGATGGACTCGATCATCTTGTTTGTAGATTCTACTTGGCCATTTTCCAGCGGGTGATGCGGTTTAGATTTCTTGTACAGAATCATGTATTGATCTATAATTCCTTTTACCAGATTAAAAAAAAATTGAGTTCCATTGTCAATAAAAAATTCTCTTGGTAAAAAAAATCAATTAAAACTTTCATTAAATAAAAAATCAACAACAACTCTTTCAGTAGCATAAGGAACAATTCTAGCTTCTACCCATTTTGTTACAAAATCTATACAAACCAAGATATGTCTTTTATTTAAAGATGTTGGGGCTATGGGTTCCAAAAATTCAATGTCACATTTCTCAAATGGATCTAACATGAATTGAGGGCATAAATTCATCTCATCGTCTTGACTAGATTGGCCCATTCATTGACAACTATCACAACGCTTAACATATTGTTTGGCATCCTTGAACAAGGAAGGCCAAAAGTAGCCAGCGTGGAGATTTTTATATGTTGTTCTCTTGTCAGAGAAACGGCCCCCACACAACTCATCATGGGCAGCTCTCAAGATATCAAACACTTTCTCTTCTCTTACACATCTATGGATAATAAGTTCGAGTCCAGTATAGAAGAGGTCTCCTTGGATACAGGAGTATGAAGCACTTTTTTGAATGGTTCTCCACCTTTCTCTAGTGGATAGATGTGGTGGTGTTTTTCCAGTGATAAGATAGTTAGCTATGTTAGAAAACCAAGGAAACAAGAAAAAGATGCTTTTCAGGAAATGAATCATCTACAAGAATTACTTGACCAGGATTGTTCAATCTAGAAATATAATCATCTACTGCATTTGATTTTCCTAGCCTATCGATTATAGTAACATTGAATTCATGTAGTAAAAGAAACCATACTGTTGTCCTACCACCAGGTAAGAGTTTATTCATTAAATATTTTAGGCAAGAGTGATATGTATGTATAAATACTTCATAACCTGTAATATAGTGTCTGAATTTATTAATAGAAAAAACCACAACTAGAAACTCTTTCTATGTCATTGTATAGTTAGGTTTAGCAAATGACAAGTTCTTACTAATGAAGTAAATAGAATGGGATTTCTAATTTTCTTCCTGTCCCAATGCTACACCAATGGAAATATTTGAGGCATATGAGGAGATATGAAATGGAAGGGACCAATTAGGTCCCGTCAAGACTAGTGTCTGTACTAATTTCTCCTTCAGATTCTCAAAAACGCGTTGGCAAGCCTCGGTCCAAGAGAAATCATATCCTTAGCTAATAATCGAAAAAGAGGAGTAGCTATCCTGGAAAAATTCTCAATGAATCTTTGGTAGTAACTCACATGTCGTAGGAGTCCTCTCACTTCCCTTTGTGTTTTTTGTGCAGGCAGGTGTATAATAACATCTACTTTGGCCGGATCTAGCTCGACACCCTTATCAAAAACAAGATGGGCAAGGATCACCCCTACTTTGTACATAAATATCATTTAGTATCACTCAAATCAATACGAGCCTCTTGACACCTATTGAGTACTTTCTTTAAATTTTGAAGGTTTTCCAAAAAAGAATCACCAGATACTAAAAATTCATCCATATAAACCTCTACACACTCGAGCTCAGCAAAAATAGCCAAGATTGTCCTTTGAAAAATAGCAGGAGCATTACAAAGTCCAAAGGGAAGCACTCAGCAAGCGAATTTCCCCCATTTCCAAGTAAAGGTAGTCTTGTCCTGATCCTCAGGTGAGATTTGTATTTGGTTTTACCTACTAAAGCCATCTAAAAATGAAAAGTACTTTTTACCTACAAGCATATCTAACACTTCATCAATGAAGGGAAGGGGAAAGTGATCCTTGAGAGTGGATTTATTTAATTCTCTATAATCAATACCAATGTGTCATCTCCCATCCTTTTTTGGGACTACTATTAGTGGAGAAACCCACTGACTATTAGATATATGATAGCTAAAACCAACATCTAAGAGTTTTTGAAGTTCTTCTTTAACAACCTCTCTTAGTGCAGGGTTCATTCACCTTTGCGGTTATCAGATAGGTTAGGTACCCTCTTGAATATAGATATGATAAGTACAAGTTTCATGATGGTTTCCTTTCATGTCCTCATAACTCCATGCAAAGGCATTAAGATGATCTCGCAACAAGATCACAAGTTGCTCCTGTTGGGATGAGTCTAGGTCTAAACCAATGTGTATATATTTTCCTGGACTAACCTCAACAAGAGTAGTGTCAAGATAGTGGACACCTGTGGTGGCTACTAAACTATGTAATGATGAGGATGAGGATTAGGGATCACAATTTTCTATGAAACTTGGAATAAAATCTTGATAAGTGATTTAAAATTTTACATGGTGTCTAAGTTATCCAGAAAATATTGAATCACACTGTCCTCAGTCGACTCAATATACTAATGAATCATAGAAATAGACTAAGTGTCCTGATCACTAGTATCAATATCCAACCACAAGGTATCATGAAACTCCTGGATAGATTTGGAAGGTGGGTACAAGTTGACCTTTTACCTCGCATCCCCCTGGGAGATGTACATGTCATTGGAGTGACATCCTATATAGGAATATGTTGTGGCAAGCCATGTTCATCCCAAAATCAAATGGTGCCCCCCAATAGGATCCTTTGGTTGTAACACCATGAAATCTGCGGTGTACTCCCATGAATCAATTGAGACAACCACATCATCTAACATGCCCTTCGGCTTGATTTTATCTATAACCAAGTTCAAGCACAATGGGGGTAGGACAAATGTGGGTCAACCAAAGATGTTCCATGGTTTTCCTAGTCATAACATTAATAGATGCTCCAAGATCTACTAACACATTGGGAACAAGGATATCAGCTATTTGAACATAGACAATTGGGTTTCTAGGATCAATATATTTCTCAACTTGAGGACATCCTTACATCAACTCAACTACTCTCCCAACAAACTAGATAGTGTGAGTTTCAACTCTCTTCCTCTCGAGATTTTTAAGACACGTTTCCCTAACAATCTTAGTAAATATAGGAATCTCTTTTAGATCTTGTGGTAAATGGACCTTTCTACAAAGATTCCTCAACTCGTAATCCAGGTGATACTCAAGGGTCGTTTCAACTTTCTCCACAACCAACCTCTCTAGAAAGGGAGGTTGGTTCGAAGAAGAAGGTAAGGATTATGCATGTATGGGAATAGGATAAACAATGGTATCATTGTTTGAAATATTAAGAGTTTCCTCCTTGGTTTTATCCTCAATGATTAACACAGGGTTTTTTTTGTCTTTTTTTTTTGTTTCTTTTCTGAGTTTATTACCCTTCCTAGTCGCATTTACAGGTAATTAACGCCAATTGACATGGAATGATAAATAGGGAAATGGAGCGGTTCAATAGAATGAATCACTTTTACCACTTTATTATTTGGGTTGGGAACCAGTAGTGCTAGAATTGATGTGATCAGAATGATGGCAGCAAAGGCAGTGGTGGTGGCATGGTTACAGTTTTCTGAGGTAACAAAGCCGGTAGTGTAGGTTGTGCCATGGGATAAGGTGCATATGGATGTGGGATATGACCATGTAGGCATGGGATAGAAATAATGAGAGTGTGGTGATCCCCTCCATCCTTGTTTCAAAGGGGAATGAAGAGATTTCCCATACTGAGAATGATAACCATGCTACCAAGACTGATGATAATTCATGTTTTGATAGGGATATTATGGTGCATTATCAGAAGGAAAATATGGTGCAGGTTAAGAAATCATACCTGTACTTACATGTGTCCATGACTTTCATGCCCCCATAGCATGCAATGACTCAGGTACTGAATGCTCTCCCTCGAATGCTGCTTTTAATCCTGGTATGGATGGGAATTCTTTGGTAGGATGCTTCCCTGCACATATTACAGAGCTATTAGAAATTTTAACATCTGCGTGACATTCACGTAAAATATGTTTTTTTCTACATTTTGGGAAATAAATGGATAATGTTTCTTTTTCTTCTACTAATTTTTGCTAAAATTTTAAAGAATCTATATTTTTACTAATGGTATTCATTGTTTCAATTTTCATAATATCCATTTTATTTTCCAAACCAATGATCATAGCATTTGCAGATCCAAATATGTTGTTTCTAGAATTTCTCCTAACTCCCTTATAAGATCTGGATTGGTTTCATGAGATTTTCCTACACAGGTCACAAATATTATCTAAATTGTTTTGAGCGATGTCTTCTTGTCCTAGAAAATTCAACTTATTTCTAGAATCATCAAAAATCCCTCATTTAAACAAGTTTCTAACAGTGATCATACCAAACTTATGCTTTGAACTTTGAAGAATATATAAGAATATCTCCAAATAGCCTTCCAAGGTCTAATCCTCACCTTATGCTATGGTAAAAATCTAATCCTACATTTCTCGTGTTTTGAAATATTCCTGATATTTATTTAAGAATACCCTCCTCATTTTCTCCCAAGAAGTTATAGTACTCCCCCCATCCCCATGAACCAACATAAAGATGAATCCTTGAGAGTTGTAGGGAAAATATTTATCTTCTAGCATCCATAGAATAATCATAACTCCTACACAGTATATCAAACTCAAAAAGAAAAGAATGGATATCTTCATGCACTTTACCATGAAAATGTGGAAGAACGAAGAGTGGAATATTATTCATTTGAGCCAATACATGTGGGTCCACAATTGGGAACCAAAAGTGACATGTTCCTCTGTTGGTTGGTTTTTGCCAACCCCTTCACCATGGACATCTTCGTTATCTTCCATCTTTCCTTCTCCAAACATACCACTCCCCACAGACTGTTAAGGTTGAATGTGGTTCAGATTTAACTTTTTAATCTAATCAATCCCATTCTTTCCTTTTACTGGCTTTAAGATTCTTGAACTGTTGTTCCCAGAGTCCATTTGAAAAGTACTAGCTTGATGGGTCTACTTAAAATTCCTACCCACAATAGAAGGCCCATCATGAGAAAAAATTTCTGATTGATCAATATTTCCTCTACCCTTCTTGGGCTTCACAACCCTACCTCTCTTAGTCATACATTTTAAAAGAAATCAAACCGGAAATAATCAACAAAACTATAAAAAAGTTCTTGCTGGAACAAATCAATTTGAAATCAAATGTTGCAGTTAGTTCAGAAAAATATGTCTATAACACATAATTAATACAAAATAAATTCCTTCAGACAATACAAGCACACTGAACTTAAAAAAAAAAAACAAAGCAATCTTACCTCTACTACAGAAAAGAAAAATCATAACTTTACCATAATTCCTTTCAACACTTTCCCGATAACAACACTAAAATGTTGGGTGAAAAAAATGAAATTCAATTCCTCAACACTTAATTATCGAACCAGGGATTTGTAATCTTTGAGGCTTATTACAAGTAATGCTAAGTGTTTTGGGTTCACTCTGTAAAATCCTATCTCTATCCATGCAGCTAAATCACTCAATTTCAAAAGGACAACTTTAAATAAATTCATTTAGTTATATTCCTATACTATTAACATAATGACACCACACCACTCTAGAGGCTGGACCCTCACTCAAAAAATAACAATCAGAGACTTTGAAAAATATTTCAAAAAAAAAAACAAACACAAGATTCATCCAAACTATGCAAGCTCAATCATTTCGAAACAAACCTATTCCTACACTGAATTGTTTTTGAAACAAATCCATTCCGGTACTCAGTTACTGTACTGGGAAAGACAAAACAACTATGTTCATGTACTCTGTTCTTGTAGTAGGAAAATGAAATAACTATGTTCTTACACTCAACAATCCTATATTCCGATACTAAAAAGAATATTGTGCAACAAGCCTGAACTCAACTAATGTGGAAAGAAACCTTGCTTGAATCAAGATAGAATACCCACACTCATCATACTCTCTTTAACTACTCAACACATAAAGCTCAAGATAAGATAAATAATTTATCATATAATAAAGAAAATATTAATCTCTTGTGCACAAATAAAGAGATCGCCTCATAAATATAGTTTTGTTTATACCCTATTCTAGTTTGATTAATATTGTATTCGAGATAAACTTTTGTGTTTTTTAGAGATGCAAAAAATTACTTCACGAGGAGTTTTCAACTAACAACTTCATATTAATTAATGACAACAATAATTTGTTCCTATACCCGAGTTACCCAAGTATCCAGATGATAATATGAATTCAACAGGAACATAAATACGATATAATATTTAAATCATAAAGTTCTAAGGGAAAAACAAGTCCACGGCACAGTGACACTATCAAATAATAACATTCACAAGAACAAAAGTTTTCATTTGCTTACTACATATAAACAATTATATATATATATCAGTCACTAAGTAATATATAATGAATAATCTCTTGTCAACCCTACATATCTTCACTCAAAAGAACCGCGTACACCACAAAGTAGATCTAAACTTTTACCTAAACATGCGACTTTGAAAAAAAAAACTTTCCAGATCAAAATATTCGCTGTGTCTTACAATAAACATAAATATTTCTTCAATATTAAACTTTAAGAAACAAACCAAATATGAATGCAAGAGTTCATATTTGAACCTCCATTACTTTTTTCAAAAAGATTGCACAAGGTTTTATCCAGTCATACACACATGTTACAAGCAACCTTCACACAGATAACAACCACACCATTTACTTATCACACAATACAATAGATAGAGAGAGAACGAGTTGGGTTGGTTGGGCCTTAGCTAACCAACTAATTTCCCTTTTTAAGGAAAAAGGTTAATCTATGAGAACAAATTATCATCATAGGAAATATACGGAACAAATGCATGATCCTGGCATTAGCCATATTTTATTAAATAACAAAAGTCTCTGCTCAGTACATATCATATATTGAAAGATTCAGCTCTAGAGAGGTTGTGGCAATAAAAGTTTCTTAGAATACAGACACGTAAAAATAGTCCATAGTTTCGCTAACCTACACTCTAATCTAACTTGACATATATACAGATTACATTAGCTCACATGCATATCAAGATGATAACAAGAAATGAAGTTGTTGGCAACTAATCCCTAAATTTGGAAACCCTCAAATGCTCCAATCCATTTATAGGAAGACATGAACAAAACTTCAGGAGTGAATGCACACCTTTCTCTTTGGCAACTGAGACCGACTCCTAGTAAGACTTCTCGAATCAACAACCTTTCATATTTGGTGTAGGAATCAAAGTAAGTAAATGAATCTCATGATATTTCTGTATCATAGCCACTTTGATTTCAAATTAGTGAACATGTATTTCAAAAGTTATAAGGTAATGTAAATGTTAAGTTACATAGAAAAGCATCAACCTATTTGACCTTTAATTAAGATAAGCATACATTATCCATTTACCCAAAGAATCATTAAAAGAAACCAAAAATACTTGCATAGAGGTTTTATTTGAGTTGTGAAACAGAGGCCAAGGTAGGGTAATTTAGGTAAAAGGTAAGAAAATTATTAGAACCAACAATCATATTCCTCTACCATAGCATCAACCCATACTAGTTTCTCTACAACTTCATCGAAGGAGGATGGCTTAGTCTCTACAAGCTCACTCATCAGAGTCATGTAACCAGCATACCAATTCGGTAACCTCCTCTACCTGTGCTGAGAAGTGGGTGCTCCCATAGTCTTTCTAGCATCATGCAATAATCTATCAGTATCCCTCGTTTATTACCTTCCATCTCTGGATGTCTCTTCTTACGTGCATGTCTCCACTCTCTACTCCTCTGTTTGTGGCTACTCCACAACTTCCTGAGGTTCTTCCTTTAGAGATAAAA
Source organism: Pinus taeda (assembly GCA_000404065.3). Classification (NCBI taxonomy): domain Eukaryota; kingdom Viridiplantae; phylum Streptophyta; class Pinopsida; order Pinales; family Pinaceae; genus Pinus; species Pinus taeda. The sequence goes on along the minus strand of APFE031674116.1, from coordinate 19,830 downwards.
TCTCCTAATATGAATGCAACTAAATCTCATCTCAAGAAAACACCTCATTTCCTTCTCCTCATCAAAATTCAAATATCTATGAACAACTTCCATCCTCAGAGATGGAAAATAAACATGATAGTTATGAGTTGTTTCTGTGTACCCCACAAATATACCTAACTCTGTTGTTAGCACTAGCTTTCTCCTTGATTCCTTGGAAACATGATAGTAAACTAATGATCCAAAGATCCTAAAGTGTGGCGCATTTGATTTCTTCCTTGAAAAATATTCCTTTGGTGTACTCATGCAAAGAATCAGATGAGGAATCATGTTCTGAAAATTGACCATTGTGTTGCACGCTTTAGCCCATAAGTATATGGGTAGGCCTTGGTCATCTAGCATCACCCTCACTACTCCCACAATACTTTTGTTCTTTATCTCACCCCATTCTAGTGTGGGTTGTCGAGTGTGTCAACTCCCATCGAATCCTTTCCTTTGTACATAAACTTTTAAGCTTATTCAACAGATACTCACCTCTGTTATTACTCCTAAGATCCTTCACTTTATTTCCAATATCTTTCTCAAAAAGTTCTTGTTGATAGTGTTAGACCCGCCAACATTTCATGGGATCTCCTTGGTAAGAAGTCCCAATTAGTCCTCAGACTGTTTGGTGTACAAGTCCTAGCAGCAGGTCATACAGTATTGCCTTGACCACGGTTGCGCGCAGAGGTAAGTAGGATGTCCTTGTTGGTAGCAAGGGTGTGACATTCGTAGCAAGACAAGGAAGGTGCATGAATGGTTCTAACACATGGAAAGTGGGGTGAGTGCACCCCTTGGAAACCTATGGAAACACATGGCTTGGAACGGAACACGTGAGAAAAGATGCATCACAACCTAGAAGGCAGGTAAACCAACAATCCAAAGTGATGGTTAAACCAAAAACACATCTCCGTAAGATTTATAAATACATATACAGAAAAAGTATATACACACGTGTAAACAAACAACTACATATATCATTAGAGTAACCAAGATAATGGAAATACAATAACAACATATGCGTGAAACGTGTCAGCTATGTTATATTAAGAAGTGAAAGCTCCAATCATACAGTACAACCATGACCAACCACTAGTCACCATAATAGAACTTTACAGTGACTGTCGCCTACACCTCCAAAGAGATGTAATAGCTTTTCACTATGGAGAAGTCAAGGCTCGTTACAATACACTCCAAGATTTCTCTAAAATACTCCTATTGAAGCTTCGCTGCCAATAATCCCTAAAACAATTAAGTTATGAGGTTCTATAAATAATAAAGGGTGGGGTGACCTTTGACATTCCCCTTTGTGACTCTTCACCTACCCTCATGAATCTTCACCTACTACATGACTGTTACATTCAACTATCAACACTTGGACTTCCACTTTACAATATGTTACATAAAATCTGCACATGTACCCATGTGAGACAAAATAGGCTTGAACAAGCCATGCAAGCTATCACTAAGACTAAGACAGTTGTGGGAAAACCAACTCTTCAACATCCTCACGATGATCGATGGTGGCAAATTGATGCCAAGCTTGGTTTCCTGTGATGGTGTCCATGCGCTTAATGGTGACATCCCACTGAAAGCGAAATCTTGCCTCGATTACATCTGGGTACATTAACATGGTTCCTTTGTTCAACTCATCTGAGAACATGCGCATCATCGTCTTGAGTGTATTTGGACCAGCAACATGTTGATGCATAGTGTCTGCACTAATCTTCAAGTGTGTGTTGGTGTCTATGGGCATCAACCTATCAAAATACATGTTCATCTTCGATCGGACATGGTTCTTGTCTTTGCCTTTGTGAGTGTGCCAATGGGTGGGATCACATGTGTGCACATAATGACATCCATGCTCCTGAACAACCTTGCATGTGATCGACAACACTACTCACCCTATTTTCTTCATACCAGCTATTGGGATGGGTCTATAACCTGTATGGGCACAGTTTCATCAGTCCATGCATGTTGGGCCTCCTGATGTACCTGTTCCTTTTGCAACTCCTTCTCTTGCCTGTGCAGCTCCTTTTCTTCCTTGAGTTGTCACTTCAGCACTTGAAACCCCTTCTCTGTTTCTCTCTCTGCCTTCGCGTGATCCTCTTGTCGCATCATCACCACATAGCCTCAATCTCCAAATCTGCTTTTATCACAAATGGATCTACTTGAACTTGCAACTGTGCTTTGTCTCTATGTTGTCAACAACCTTCCTCTTACATTTGTCGCACACAGGTTTGCTACCTTCTACTGTTGTTGATGGTGTTACTTGCTATGATGTTGTTGTCATTTCATCTTGATATCCTTGTCTATGAAAAACTTGATGTCTTCATAGATAGGCAAGTTCATAGAAACTTGATCGACTACATCCCCAGTTGTGCTCACAACAGTGCCTTTGACTCTGCTCTTGTGGAAGACATTGTACCTGTGCTTCTAAGAGGGATATGAACACCTATGATACCTAGAGACATAAAAACACTCATGGTAAGAAATATGTCAGTTGAAAACCAAAATAAAATAGAGGACTGACATGCAACATACCTGTGTGACTGCCTATGAGGATTGCGCAATTTTCACTGGGAGGCTGGGAGATTGACAGCCAAAACTATGCAAGGCATAGTCTAGGCTCTCGAGAGGTTGACTGACTACTGGAACTATGCAATGCACAGTCTGGCCTGGTCAAATGAGGACTGAAACTGCACAATGCACAATTTCAGTCAATAGTGACATGCAAAACAATCAAATTGTATTATGCACTTTCTAGGGACAGCAAAGCACTGTCTCCCAGAATTTTGAAATGAAAGCCTGAAGGTCAATGCTAGGCCAAACTTTTCACAATTTATGGAGGGAAGGGAGAGCCTACACTTCCAGAAATGCGCAATGCTAGCCGGGCAAGGCAAGGTCCCGGTCAAGGCAACCTAGACCTGTCGACAAGTGACTGAAAACATGAGAAGTATGTATGCATGGTGAAACTAATTGTAAACAATAGTGAATCATCATGCATGCAAACAATAAGTGCAGGATCCAAAGAACGGGAAAACATGCATCTGTGGGAAGCAGTTCGCTGCAACGACGACCGTTGGTGCAAAAAAAATGTCATGCCTGCGACAGTAGTGAGATGCAAACAAAAACTAAAATGATGCTTCTACAAGATAACATAAATTAAAATGACAACAAGTGCTCAATGAAATCAAGCAAACAACACTTACACAAAGCAAAACACAAAAAGTGACAAAAATGTGGCACAAGACATGAGAAGCATACCTACCCTGAAATAGCTAAGCTAAAAGTGCTAAAGACTCCTAGATGCGATGTGGATGTCAGAGATGCAAGATCAATGTGAGCAATGAGCTCTATAGTGTCTGGTTCATAAGTTTTGATAAGATTGAGGTTATGACACGCATTATCCAAATCTAGGAAAGAGCGACACTTAACAGGAGGTTTCTAAAACGATCTTTGCATGTAACCTCCAGCTGATAAAAATAGATCCCTTAAATCTGCGGATGCCTTTTGCATGTTGCCTTTTGCTATTTCGGGAAAAGAAACCCATGCATGCAAATTAGTTTTGCTTAGTCCCCGAGGGAACCAGTCAACCTGAAGGCACATGCATTGATTTGTGTGTCTTGGATGAAACTTTGAGGAGTTTCTAGGCTAAGCTAGGTTGGTTGTCCTTGAGGGATTGCACAATTTCTATGGTCAGCAAGTGACGGTCTCCCAAAATTGCGCAATTTCTGGGCTGAGTTGCAGTGTTGGGTTATATTGCATAGTCTTCTTAAGGAGGACTCCCTGACTGTTCTGCGCAATTCTAGAGCCCAGTTGGCTACCCAACTGATTTGCACAATTTATGGAGGGAAGGATACTTCCCCTTGAGAATTGCACAATTTTCTATGGGAGTGTCTCAGCCAATACATAGTCTAAGTCTAGAATGTCGACCTATGGGAGGGAGGTAAGAAAGCTGACATGCATAGACTGAAAATCCATTGAAACTCAGCTGAAGTTTGTGTACATGACATTCCAAGACATGATGCTAAGGATGGTTGGTAGGGAGACTCTAAAATGAAGTTAAGACAAAAGTTTAGAGGGTGGTTGTAGCTGCTACAACAATTGGTGACACACTGGTAGATCTCTAGCTCTCTGCATCGACCATGTTCATGAAAAGCAAGTCTAACACCTCTGGAAGTATTGTTCAGTTCTCTGATCGTATCAACTTCCACACTTGCTTGATTGTAAGATGTAGCATCCACCATGCTCTTGATTAGTCGACACATGTTCGAAGCCAATCCATGATCCAGGTGACTCCGGGGTCACACACAGGATAAAGAGGGCTTATGGAAGTTCAAAAATCAAAGTGATCAGAATGCTTTCAAATTAGGACGAGAGCGTAGATCTCGTCATCTTGATCATGGTGGTGTGAACGATTCATCAAACTGAGTTCGTATGCAAAAGTTAGGAGTAGTCAAAGTTCAGGTTGACTTTGGTGACTGGGCAGGCTTAAGGAGGCCACAATTTAGACAAAATATGGTCACTGGATTCCAGCCAACCTAGGCTATATTCTGGGCGAATTTATGGCCTAATTAATTTGTCTCTTTCGATCATTTTTCGAATTTTCAAAAATGACTAAGTTTGGCTAAATAAAACAAAAAAAGATATAATTTGGGGTGGCAGACCACCAACCCCGCCACCCCTCATATCCCATGTATTAAAATAACAAAAATATATTTAAAAAAAGGGGTGGGTAGCCATGACCCCGCAACCCCTGGAACAACCATAACTAAAAAAACAAAATTTAGTTGGGGTGGCTGACCATGACCCCGCCACCCCGGGAGTCCACACAACAACCATATTAAATATATGGTGAGGGGCACGGGTTGTCAACACCACTGCCCATCCACCTCACCTCTCTACGTAATAAATGGCGGAAAAGGGGGCACGGGCTACCATAACAATGAACCCGTCACCCAATGGTTATAACGGAGTGGATATGTGGTAAAAATAAGGAGGGATAATCCGCCCATCAAAAAGTACTTCAAACTTGCTGCACAGTGCACTGGGGAGGATGGAGGAACTAGGAGCGGGAACAAAATTCAAAGCGAATCTTTTTAATTAATTTTTTAATGTAGGTGGAACCATGAGTAAGTGAAATTTCCAGGAGGGTGAAATTTTTGCAGTGTCCAAATTGGACAAAATTTAAGTCGATCTTACACCTCTCGGCAAGACGAACCCAATGGTGCAATCAGTTTCATGATCTAAGTAGCCGATTTTTAGGGGACCCAAAGGAGCGAATCTTTGAGGAATCTAGGGGGACTCTAAAAGATTCCTTAAGCCCTAGATTCTCACATTCTTAGAATTCAAAAATTTGACAGTCGATTTTGCATTATTCGATGCCACAAATCTGATGGTGTGTTTAGATTTTCCATTTTCTCATTCTATTTTTAGCCACTTTTCTAAGTGGGGTGCAGGTGTCAGCATTCATGTGCAAGCAATCATTTCCATGCAATTCGACGTCGTGAGATCGATGGTTCGAACAACTTCATCAGCTTGACATCCTTTTCTTCAGATGGCCCCTGGATGTGAGGTATATGCAATGTGTTCATGTACTTCTTTTGCTATGCATTGTGCTGCACAAATCCCTGTTTGATGTTTGATGTGGGGTCTTCTCTATTACCTATCTCATGGTTCCTACTTGATGTGATGCGGAATCAACTATGGGATGTACTTGTTGTCATCATCCGTCATGTTTTGTTTGAGATCCCTTTGTTGTTATGTTGATGGGATACTCATGTTGTTGTCATGTATGTTTTGCATTGAGATCGCTTTTATTCCATGTTGGAGAGATGCTCATCATCCATGAGTTTGTGTCATTCTGATAGGATTCCTTTTGACTGAGAGTTCCTATAGCGGAACATCTCTTGGAGCCACTCCCATGTGAGGGCATTTTCCTTGTATGATAGTGACATCACCTCTTACGTACATCATCACTATTGACAACACTTAATGCAACGGCCTACACCATATTGACACCAGGGCCCGGAGACGTAGTCCCTCTTGGACGAACTCTGTTATCAACAACTTATCCTATAGCGGAACATCTCTTGGAGCCACTCCCATGTGAGGGCATTTTCCTTGTATGATAGCGACATCACCTCTTACATACATCATCACTATTGACAACACTTAATGCAACGGCCTACACCATCTTGACACCAGGGCCCGGAGACGTAGTCCCTCTTGGACGAACTCTGTTATCAACAACTTATGTTTTCATGTGTTGATGATTGTCATGTTCCTCTTCTTTATAGCATGTAGATGTATTCATTTATGTTCTTTTAAAAATGCAATTTAACACATCATGAAAGTAAAAGGTCTTGGAAGGGTCCTTTGTCACACGCGGACCTAGATCAAGTGGTATCAGAGATGTCTTTGCGTGTATGTGAATTGCAAGAGTGAACAATGGAACGTACAGTGGCAGAGGATGAAAAAGTGATGTACGAGATCATGCTCAAAATTTTCCCATAGGGTAGAGATAATGAAAAGGAGCAATTGCAGCTTCAGTTGCAAGCCATGGAAGAGGCCCTAGAAGAATTGAAGCATAACAAGCAGAATCTTCAAACAGAGAACGTTGAATTGAAGATGCTTCTACATGAAGAGAGAGAGGAAAAACAAAGTTTTCTATGACAGCGGCAAAATAAGGACGACGCTGTGGAAAAGCTGCAGCGTGACCCATGTGAGGTAAAATGTAATTCTCTGAATTCATGTATGTGTCCTAATGATGATTTCGCTATTTTTGAAAATCATACCATAGGAATTGGCTCCAAACTATTGAAGAAAATGGGGTATGAGGGAAAAGGCTTGGGTGTTAATGGCTAAGGCAATGTCAACCCCATCAAAGTAGAAGAATTACCCCATTAGGCAGGACTTGGGTATGTTGAAAAGGAAGTTGGGGAATGCGCCGAGACAGCAAGTGAACCACCACCGACAGATGATGAGAAGCCTTCATCAGTTCTTTCCAAATTGATAGAGGAGGTAAAAGATGTTGATTTCCTTTCTGTTTCATTTCACATAGTATGCTTTCTGTTGGATATTTGGAGATCCCAATTACAGGGAAAAATATGAGGCTCCTTACAGGGACGAGGCATGAGGAGGAAGAAAAACTTGGTGTTAATAACCAAGGCATAACTCAACCATTGGAGGTTGTGCAGAGACCTCAATTTGCAGGCTTGAGCTATAGCAAAGGAGAATTCTCGAAGGTGTCATATACTTCCGAGACAATGTCAAAATTCTCACGGAAAGAAAATGATGGGAAACATCCCCATCATCCCGTGGCAGTGACTATTGCCGGGAAAGAGCTGAGGCAAGCTCTCTTCACCATACTTACACCAGAGACGGCAAGGAAAGTTATAACCACTCTCGACATTCGAATGTTCATTTCAATTATAATCATTGTTTTAATTATGAATGTAAAACATGGCATCAAAAACATGTACCTTTTATGGATTACATAACCATAGATTTTCTAAGTGTTGGAAAAGAATGGCGACACACAAAAGGATGGGACATGAAAGACCCCCTCAACAATAGGCAAAGAAACAAGGTAAGCAGATTTGGAGGAAGAAAACCTATTGCAGTCATTGCAATAGAAGTGGCCATCAAAGGGCCACATGTTGGAGGCTCCATGCAGAGTAGGGCCTTAAAGACAAAACGTTGGTGCATGAACCAGGTGAAACAATTGTTCCACAAGCAAAACCACCACAGGGGGTTGACCCATTCACCTTGATAAGTGAAAAGTGGTTTTTGGATATGTTACCTTGTCATGGTCATGCTTTTGTAAATCATTTGTTGCACTTTAAAATGTAAAAGTGATGACGTGTTTCCATCACTTGTTGAGCAACAATAATGTTTGGTCTTATTTTGAGTTGCATTTTACATTGTGAAAGTGATGTCGTGTTTCCATCACTTGTCAAAGAAAAAATAGTGTTTGGCCTTATTTTGTAAATCATGTGTTGCAATGATGATGTGTTTTCCATCACTTGTTGAAGCAACAATGATATGTTGACCTTGTTTTTGTAGCTGGGGTATTGCATCCATTTCGATGTAAACTTGACCACTGAGTATGTGTTATAAACTCGTGGCAAGTATGGGATGCTTAGGTCATTAGTTGGTCATGAAAGTTAAGCATGTAATTTTCAAAACAATGTACTACAAGTTGCAGAGGTGGCAGGTGTTGGCTCATCGCTTAACGCTTTGAAGAACAAAGGTGAAGGAGATGGAAACAAGACCTTTCACGATGCTTGTGATGTAGACGAGGTACAGAGAAGATGCAGATTGTTTCTCATGCTTTTGGAGGAATGAAAAATCCTCAGTTGGGAGGATTGATCCAAGTGGCTCCATGGACACAAACAAGACAAAGAGGGCTTATGGAAGCTCAAAAATAAAAGTGATCAGAATGCTTTTAAACTAGGACCAGAGCATAGATCTCGTCGTCCTGATCTCGGTGGTGTGAACGGTTTGTCAAACCGAGTCCATATGCAAAAGTTAGTGGCAGTAAAAGTTCAGTTTGACTATGGTGACTGGGCAGGCTTAAGGAGGCCGCAATTTGGACAAAATCTGGCCACCGGATTTTGGCCAACCTAGGCCAGATTCCAGGCGAATTTGTGGCCTGATTAATTTGTCTCCTTCTGTCATATTTCGAATTTTCAAAAATGACTAATTTTGTTTAAATGAAA
>APFE031674108.1:0-27823 GCA_000404065.3 Pinus taeda | reverse complement strand
ACACATTTTTCACCTTTATACATATGTACCTACAAAATAACTTAAAATAATTCACAAAATGAGAATAAATATAGAGAGTGACATAGTTGAATAATAAAAATACGTTTAGAAAATTACAACTATATTTCAATTATCTTTACCAACTAGAAAAGTTTTCAAAAAGAATGTGAACATTCTAGTAAAAAGGGAAATGCATAAACATTCATTAAGAAAAGCTTTACCATAAAGGTTGTATACTATATGTGTCTATTGTATTATTAATGACAATGTTGATATGCATATGGGAAACAAGGAATAATTATAGAAATAGCTACACATAAACACATCAATGCATATCAAATAGTTTCAACAAATTCCCAATAGTGGTATAGTGAGAAAAGAATGATATTGTTTATATTATTTCTCAATAAAGTATTTCTTTAAATAATGATTGTGGTAGGTGTTCAAGGCCATGCATCACTCTAATCAGAGTTATAAGGAAATATTGTAACCTTAGTAGAAAAAAAACTAAGTGAAAACTTTGCATTCTTTCTTTAAAAATAAACGAAAATATTCATTTAGAAAACTCTCACTACTAGGCATGAATGGCCATATACATTTAAACAAAAATTCAAAAAACCATGTGTTTCTATGAATTATCTAAGAACATGAATTGAGTCGAGAGCTCGTTGAGAAAATTTGCATTGATGATAAAACCCTTAAGTATCAAATAAACCTAGAAAAGGGTATTGGACATCATGGTTGGGTACATTGGACATGAATAAAGTTTATGTAAGAACATGGTATATTTTAAAGTTGAGCATAAATGTCATACAAAAACCTGTAAAGGATAGACGTGCTTAGATTTTTTAATGAGGGAGGGACAAACATGTAAAGGCTAAGGAGTATTATTAGAATTCTACAAAAAAAATGGTGCAATACAAAACACGTAAATTAGATTTAATGAGTGGAAGAAATGTGAAGGAGAGCATTACCCTTTTATAGAAGGTATATGACATTGCATTATAGAGTATTATTGATTAGAAAAAAAGAGCTTGTAAATTAAACAAAAAGAGGAAAAATCAACCTAGGGTTTATTTGAGACAAATTTGTTACCTCTCACAAGTTATGGCAAAAGTCTTGCATGAGCTAATAGAACATAAGAGAACTTAGTTCCAAAGGGGATTTCTTATCACTATACCCATATGAAAATGATTAAGTGAGAAATTAAATTCAAAACAAGTGCATCAACCATTGTAGTTTCATGAATGGAAATTGGAACACATATGTAACTTCAATGAACTCCTAAATAATTTAACAGTACAAGTTATGGAATAATGCCAAAGGATAACCTAACTTGCCATGTGTCTACCACCATATTTTCTTAGCAAAGCTATGAAATCATGACATACTTAAAAAAACATAGACTTGACCATCTCATCTTGGTGGATATTGATGACCACCTCCCTATTCCACTTGTACCCTTTCCATTGTTTCTTTGAGTTTTTTTAGTTTCCTTAATTATAGGACACGTTACTATTTTTCGTATTTTTTCTCGTCGTGAAATTCGAGATCCGTTTTGAGGCCCTAAATGAAATTTTCTTGGAAAAATGGCTATGGCATTTTCTGAGCAAAACACATGAACAATTGTAGTCCTCAGATAGATCTTTCCAATGAGGTGCCATACACATCAAATAGAGATAATAGGACCAAGTTAGGACCCCCTAAGTTTGTTTCCCAACTAACCCTAAGGGGGTCCATAAACTCTTAGTGTTACGTCTCCTCGGGTTAGGGTTTTGGTTTTTTATGGTTTTCTCTTATTGTTCAATAATAAAAATTACCTTGAGCCTCATTGTAACTAGGTTCAAAGGCATTTAGCCACCACATAAGAGACAAGCTACCATCACCCGAGCGAGTCTTGTTTCCATTCTCTTTGTAAGCATATTTCAAAATTTGATATTCATGAAATTAAGTGTTATTTTTGTTGCATCCCTGTATTTATGGTTATATGTGTAATCTGTTGCATTCATGTTTAATTTTGGATCAATGGTATTGGAGTGGTATGCTCTTTCTCTATTTTTCTTTACATGTTCCGAATGAGGTGATGATATAAGGAGTTAGGGCTTGACGTGGTTGAACCTTTGCAAGATGAGCCTAAAAAAACCTAATGATCACCCATGCGGGAAGAAAATAAAGATGAGGGAGAATGACATATTATCAAAATATTTCTCGAGGAGGCCCTCGAGAAACAAAGGAATGCAATGATGGATAAATTTTCCTAGATCATTCAACGATTTCCCACCCGCAGCACATCCACATTGAGTAGCCACTCTCGAGGCATGAACCCTTTGAAGGTACAAGTAAACTTTGACATTCCCATATTTGAGGGCCAAATAAATGCAAATGTCGTAGATAAATGGTCAAATCTGCTAGACAGATATTTTTCTATTCATGATTTTTCCAACCGGAAAAATATTACGTTTTCTCTTCTCAAAACCACCCCGCACTTCAAGGACTAGTGGAAAACCTACTATGAGGAGAAGGATGAAAGTATGACCTCACTATTTTTAGTCACTCCCACTTGGAATTCATTCTCGGATGCCATCAAGGAGCAGTACTGCCCTATTGGTAGGTATGAGGGTAAATAAATAAAGTGAACCAAACTACGAGAGGGAAGGGACCAATTGTGCCGGAGTTTACCAATATTTTTCAAACCCTTTGCTTGGAGTTAGGTATCAAGGATTGTGAGAAACATTTGGTACTTAAGTACCACAGTTATCTACACAGATACATCCAAGACGAGATGGATTTCTTTGACATATCCTTGCTTGGAATAACGTAAGAATACGCCATCAAGATCGACAGAACTTTAAACAAAAGAAGTGGGCCTTTGGATCTGCAAATCTCACGTAAGGGAAAGGTGCCCCCAAACCATAGAACAAAGGAAAAATCCAAGGTAAGGTTGCCGAGGACAACCCACCAAAGCCACAAGGAATGGACAACACCGTGAAGCCAAAGAAGCACATGGAAAGTAGTGTGAGTTCCAGAAGAGCTCCACTCACAACACAAGTGAGTGTTGAGCCAGGAAGTCACTGGTGGCTAAGCTGAGTGCCTCGCAATCACATGCATGTTCCAACTCTCAGTGAGAACCCGACAAGGATAATGATCAAGTGATGTAAATTATTGATGCGGATCCCAAAGCCACCATTGCAACCATGAAGATCCAGAAGGATGAACTAGAAGATCTAGAGGAGGAGGATCATCTCTTCCACTCCCAGATGTTGGTAAAGGGTTCCCCGCTACAGTTCATTGTCGACAGCGAGAGCCAAAAGAACCTCATTTTAGCAAAGGTCATGAAGCAGTTGGGCTTGCCGACCATAACACACCCAAAACCATACACCATCGGGTGGCTTCACCAGGGACGGGATCTTTGCGTGAGCCAATAGTGTCACCTATCATACAACATCAAGCCCTTCACAGATGAGGTATTATGTGATGTTTCTCTCCTTAATGATTGTGATGTATTATTAGGCCAACCATACTTGTGGAAGCAACATGTTGTGTATGAGTCAAGGCCTCGTGTTGTTATTGTTATCGTGGGAAATAAGTTGTATAGGATACCGAGGTAGCACCACCTACCGCCATCTCTCTCATTACTGTAGAAGAATGCAGCAAGATGATTTCCAAAATAAGGAAATTTATTTTCCTGATGATACGCCCTCCGGAAAAGAAAAATATGATAGCCACGAACTCGAAACAGGGACCCTCCACACAACAACAACAAATGTACAAGGTCGTGGATGAGTATAAAGACATCTTCACCTCCTTTGTAGGGTTACCTCTACACTGTCACGTTAATCAATCCATCAATTTGAACCCAAGTGCATCGTTTCCCAATGGAAAAATCTATCAGTGCTCCATTTTGAAGAATGATGGAATCACGACACATATTGATGAGCTACTATAGAAAGGTCATATCTCACCAAGTTTATTTCCTTTTGGGAGCTCGATCCTGTTGGTATAGAAGAAGGATGGGACTGGGAGACTCTATATTTACTATCGGCCACTCAACAAGATCACTGTCGAGAATAGGTACTAGATCCCACATATTGATGACCTTCCCGACCAACTCAAGGGAGAAAAATATTTCAACAAGATCGACTTGAAGTGCGGATATCGCAAGGTACCAATCGAACCCTCCAATGTAGTGAAGGTTACCTTCAAATCCAAGCAGGGCCTTTTGGAATGGTTGGTTATGCCCTCAAGGTTGATGAATTCTCCTATAACCTTCATGACACTCATGGATGACATCTTGTCGCTATCCACCAACTCATTGGTAGTGGTATACTTAAATGACATATTGATCTTCAAACAGAGTTTGGAAGAGCACCTCCACCACATCCGACAGGTTTTTCAAACACTGTGGAAACACAAGCTATGTGTCAATTTGGAGATATTCACTTTTGGCATCACCAAGGTTGAGTATCTGGGATACATTATTGGTGAACGGGGGGTGCATTTGGATTTGGCCAAGATCCAAGTCACTCGGGATTGGCCAACCCCAACCACTCCAACAGAGCTCTACTACCTTCTGGGTCTTTCAAATTTCTAGTGCCTGATTGTGTTGGACTTCTCTCATATCACTTAGCTCTTGAGTCAAGTCACTAAGGGAGGAGTGAAAGAAAAATTACTTTGGTATGAATCTCAACAGAAGGCATTCATAGAGCTGAAACATTGCCTCTACTGTACACTAGTGCTCATATTACCAGACTTCGAACAACCATTTGAGATCAAGACAAATGCCTCCAACTATGTTATTGGGGCAATCCTTACTCAACAGGGGCATCGAGTGGCATATCATAGTGAGACACTTTGAGACAAAGTCCAAAAGTATCCCACTTATGATAAAGAGATGTATGCCACTATGAAGTCTCGTTGACAATGGAAGCATTACATTGTGGGGAAGGAAACAATCATCCACGTAGACCACTGACCGGTGCAGTTCATACAGATGCAAGGGAAGTTGTAGAATGATCAACATGAGAAGTGGTCCAAATACCTACAATAGTTCCATTCGAATGTCAAGTACAAGAATGGAAGCACCAATAATATTGCAGATTGGCTCAACTAATCACCGATCATGGCGTTAACCACAGTGCTCAACTCTTGTGGGAACGAGACTTCTAATTGGCCACTTCTCTACAAAAGTGACCCAGAATTTAGCCACACATATCATATGTTCTAAGAGGGTGAGCAAATTCCAGATTTTCACCTCCAAGATTCCCTATTATGCCACTTTGGACACCTTTGTGTTCCTTCAAGAAAGTGTTCCAAGATGATCTCTAGAGCACACTACAATCGGGCCACTGGGAATTTCAGGTTCAAGAAAACGGTGGCAATACTACAAAAGTATTTCTATTGGATGAATCTTCTATGGAATTTTAGAAAGTACATTACATACTACACTTCCTGCACCATTACCAAACTAACCATTAAGAAGCAAGGCCTCTTTACTTTGTTTACTACCCCTATTCGACCTTGGGAATCCATCTCCATGGATTACATGTGAGGCCTTCGTTCTACTAGGCGTTGGGCAGCAAATCGAGCTATCTTCTTGTTGAATTTCCATGCCTCTTTTTGAAATTTTTTCACTTCTTCACCTATGTTTACTATGCTAAATCCACAAGGTAATCACCCCTTTCCTATCCATTGGAATATTTTATTAATGAAGCAAAGTCACGGGGTTTTGCCTATTCACAACACTAAAACGTATGTTTGACTACAACTTCTAGAGAACAAGTACCAATCTTTCAGTATCCCGCATCAGATCCGCAATTCATAGCAACGACCAGCCATAAGGGAGTCGTGTAGTTAGAGTCATAGATCCCTGAACCATTCTTGGACCATTCACTCATCTTGTCTATTTAGTGTTGGTGCCATTCCAAACTAATGCACATTTCTAGGTATACGGTTACCAAGTTTTGGGCAAAGATGTTGTTCTCACTCGCTATGTATAAAAGATAGGTTATTCCTGTAAATGGGGGACTCCCCATTGATATTTTAATAGCTCTTTCCAGATTAATAAAATATTGTCTCTTTTGCTACTCCATTCTTGATTGTGATTAATGCAACCGTGATCAAAGAGCTGGGCCAGCTCTTCTGATGAAGTGTTGCGTATTTCTGGTTGTGTTATTTACTATTTCATGATTGCAGTTATAGCTTATTAATCCCTGTAAATGATTTTCTTGAGTTCTGTAGCTATTTTAGTTTTACAATAATATTTTGAATCTTAATCACAAACCCTTGGTTGGTAATTGATGGTAATCTTGCCCTTGCATATACCTTGCACGTTGCCTTGAAAGGATACGTACCCAGATTGATAAATTAATGTAGGAAAAAGGGTGAATAGATTGTTCATACCTCGACCCCAACATTTTTGCACCGTTGCAATGGAGGCTAACAAGGTGCAAGAGATGATGCAGACCAACTAGAGGGTCCATCTCTCATCTTGCAGAGAGAAAGAGTTTTATCACTCTGCTCCAGGTCGTGAGCATAGGTGTTTTTTCTGCCTGTTTTTATTTGCTTTCCTGTTTTGATTGGGCCACCCTCTTGTCCTTGGGAGGGAGGATTTTTTTGACACCCTACTTAAGGCCGTGAGTTAGATTTATTTCTTTCAAACCCTTATGTGTTTTAATTTTGGGAAAGCCTAGATTTTACCTTGGGGAGGGAGGAGTCTTTTGACACCCCGCTTGAGATATGGAAGTATTAGGTCTTCTGAGAGGTGTGTGTTTGTTCTTGTTTCTTGTCCTAGGGGGGAGGAGTCCTTTGACGCCCCTCTGTGGGCCCTAAACCCTAGATTCCTATTTTTTAAGGTGTTTGTCTTTTTGTAATATCTTTCATCTTGGGGAAGGAATGGTCCTTTGACACCTTACTTCAAGACTAGAGCATTATAAGCTGATAACAAGACCTTTTGTCATGTCAACATTTGTAGTAACATAGAACTAAATAAGAGGGGAAGAGGAAGAGCCCCAAAGATGGGAGGACCAGACTTGGGAAGAAAGACTTATATCCAACAAATTATAGCAAAAGCTCAATCAGAAGCATCCTCTCGTGGAACCATGAGACCAAGTACATGGAGAGTAAAGTTTGAGGGACAATCAGTAGATCAGCCAGTGTTGTCTACAACATTCTTTGGTGATTCGATACGACAGGCCCCTCCAGTAGTTGAGGAGACATCAAGTAGTATACCTGACTAGGGGAACCTTACGCTGGTAATAGAAGGCGAAGAGGTTGCAAGCAGAACATCAACACAGTCAGGCCACTCCAGCAAGGGAAGGGAGGTCGTAGCCAAGGGATCAAGTCATCAAGACGTAGGAGAAGGAAACAAAGGGGCACTTGCATCACCAAGGGACCGAGGAAGTGTTGTCAAAGCAACTCGAACCTCAGTGGTAAGGAATCCTTGGCCATCTTCCACAGAGCATGTTGAAATACCCAACGGTTATTGCAGGATATTTATGGCTCCTACAACCTCCACCATCGAGTTTCTGATTGGGGATCTGAGAGCTGGTGCACCCTTAAAGCATATTCCATTAGCAGCCTTACCAATCTTTCATGGGCTTGTTTCAGAAGACCCAGACACATTTTTATTCAAATTTGACATAGTGTGCCGGGGGTATTACTACATGAGGGATGGCCAAAAGTTAAAAATTTCCCCTGCTACATTAAAAGGGATAGCTCTGTGATGGTTCATGGGCCTTGGAGGAAGCTTTATTTCCACATGGGATGATATGTGGACTAAAATTCTAGGAAGATACAAGGATTATTGCAAATCTTGGAACATCAAGGAGGAACTTTTTAAGTTCACACAAAAAGAAGACGAGAGCTTGGAAGATTGTGTGGAATGATTTAAGTACACATTACAAAGGTGAGGTCGCTCCGACCTGGATAAGGAGATTTTAAAAATTATCCTCCTCTCGACTTTTCGTGAGGAATCTTTGAAACTATTGAACATCATAGGAAAGGGAGAAATCTCTAAGGAAAGCTTCGAATTAATCTATGAACTATGCATTTAGTGCTCGAGGGGTCTCGCAAGAAACAAACAAGGGATTCACTCAGCAAAGGTGTCTGGCGGGGGTGTTATGAAGGTAGATATCAGAAACCTCCTAGACAACTTGAGAACATGTATCCTCAGTACTCTGTCGACACAAATGGATACACTACAAGTAAAATAGAAGCAACTGGAATTGTACAGGACCATGGCTATATTCTACCCAAAGTGTAGAAAGAAGCACCCAGAGAGGGAATTTCCATTGAACTCCATGGAAGAATGTGTAATAAATCATGCAACAAGCTCATGCCCCTACTTTCCAGGCTTGAAAGTAGTGTTTCAAGGGACAGGGGAAGACACGAAGAAATTGTGCCTCATGGGGTCTAGAAATTCGTGGCAGCCTCGAACACTAATCGGAAATCAATGTATGTACTCACACCATCTCAATATTTTAGAATTATTAGTATAAATCCTCATTCCATGCTCTATCCTCCCATGTGGCCACAATACTAGTTTCCACCTTGGTAGCAGTGGAACCCTCAAGCTGGTTCGTGCTCCCCATGGGCTCCAACTTGGCAAGGATCCTCTCTTGCACAGTCTCCTAAGCCGATGCCACAAAAACAACTCCAACTGCCCTCTAATGTGCCTCCTAGTAGTCAATGTACCCATCCTCAGCTTCCAAGCTACCCTAACAAAATCCTAATAATAAGGGAGTTCATCAAACCGACACTCTTAACCTACCTTTGTATAGCATTTCTACTGCAGAGTTGTATGAAATGAGTTTGAGATCAAAGGGGACAGCCAATGTTCAACCTCCTCGAGTTATCATTGAACAAATTGATAGTGAAGGTAAGGAATCTTAATTAACTAATAAAGAACCAAAACAAATTGGTAGAAACCAAGAACTTCCTGCAAAACAACATCAATCTGAGCCACCTTATCTAGAGAGACTCACTTTGAGTAAATCAAGCCCTCAAGCTAAATTTGACCTATTAGGTGAATGATAGAACTTATTTGTCAAAATTCCTTTGCTACAAGCTATGAAGGATGTACCAATATATGCAAAGACTCTTGGGGAATATTGTTCAAGGAAACCTGCAAAGAAATCCAAAGACCCCCTTACTATTCATGTCATGGGAAAATTATCAGATTTTATGATGGGAAAGTCAATGGCTGTAAAGTATGGAGATCTAGGGAACCCAATTCTAATAGTTCAAATTAATGGGGTTGAGGTTTTGAATGTGCTTGTATACCTGGGTGCTGCCATCAACATTATAACCACTGAAACTATGAATACATTAGGCCTTTGTAACCTAAAACATACACCTAGAGTTTTAGAATTGGCGGGTCGATCTATAGTAAAACCAGTAGGGGAGTTAGAAGATGTAACAATTTCGATGGATTCATGGCAATATACCATAGATTTCCTCTTCTTACATACATAATCTTTAGTTGGTGGCCATCCCTTGATTTTAGGTAGGCCATGGTTGGCTAGTGTAGATGCACTGGGTGTCGTTCAGGGCACATGGTTATTTCAAATGGGCACACCACTAAGAATTTAGTGTTATACTGACCTGTAGAACCAAACCCATCCACAAAAGCATCAGGTGGCAAGACAATTTTATCTCGGAAGGAGCTTGAAACAGAAAATGAGGAATTAAGACAAGTCCTTACTATTGGGAAGGCCCTCCTGTTAAAAATGGAATTGGAGGATGATGTAATCACCTCTTTTATGGATGATCCTTGCTCCATTTCATAGGTAAATCAACAAATCCTAGAATCAATCCTAAGCTGTGAAACACAAGAAACTATTGAAACAGTGGAAGGATCAGAGGAGCTACCCCTAGATGCACTTGATGGAAGTCTCCCAGTGGAATTAGAAACAGGAAAGACCCTGAACATTAACTGAGACCTGTCAGAATCCTAGAAGAAGCAACTTATAGATGTCCTTCAGAAACATAAAGAAGCCGTCACCTGGGATTAATTAGACATGAAGGGGATTCCTACTAATTTATGTACCCGTCATATATATATGAAGGAAGATTGTTGTCCTGTGAGACAATATTAGAGAAGGATGAACCCTGGATTGAAAAATGTTGTGAAAGAAGAACTTTAGAAGTTACTAGATGTAGGTTTTATTTACCCTATTTTAGATAGCCAATGGGTTTCTCCATTAGTAATGGTCCCCAAGAAAAATGGTGAATGCCAAATATGCATGGATTACAGAGAATTAAATAAGGTGATGGAGAAAGATCCTATTCCTTTACCATTCATTGATCAAGTTTTGGACACATTGGCTGGCAAAAATTTCTTTTCCTTCCTACATAGATTTAGTGGGTATAACGAGATCCAGATAGCTCCTGAAGATCAGGAGAAAAACTCTTTCACATTCCCCTCGGGAACATTTGCATACGAGGTCCTTCCTTTTGGCCTGTGTAATGCACCTACAACGTTCTAGAGCGCAATTTTGGGGATCTTCTCTGATTTGATGGATGATAGTGTTGAAATTTACATGGATGACTTTACTCCATATGGGGATTCATTTGTAGAAGGGTTGAAAAATTTAGAGAATGTTCTTGAAAGGTGCATACAAGCGTGTGTCTCCTTAAGTATGGTAAAATTCCATATGATGATTGAGGAAGGGATTGTTCTGGGACATTTTCTCTTGGTTGAAGGAATCTGGATGGACCTAGCTAAAATAAAGGTAATTCTACACTTTCTGATACCTAAAACACCCATGCAGGTACGCAACTTTATTGGTTGTGTTGGTTATTACAATTCTTTTGTAGAAAATTTTGCTAAAGTAGCACATCCACCTTTTCAATTGTTGACAAAAGATGCAAATTTTGTGTGGATAGATGAATGTGATGCAGCCTTAAAAAAAAACAAGGAATTGGTCTATAGCGCTCCAATCCTTAGAGGGCCAGACTGGGAATTACCTTTCCACATTCACACAAATGCTTCCCAAACAGTGGTTGGTGTTGTATTAGGACAACAAGAGGATAGGGTACCATATGTAGTTTACTATGTTAGTAAGAATTTGGCTTCTTCTGAAGTAAATTACATAGTGATTGAAAAAGAGTTCCTTTTTTTCATATATGCGATCAACAAATTCCAGCACTACATTATTGGGTATCATACTTTTGTACATACTAATCATGCAACTATCAGGTATTTAATGAATAAACCTGTTACCCCTGGTGACATTAGAATATGGATTTTGCTACTACAAGAATTTGACATTACTATAGTAGATAAACGAGGTAAGGACAATGTGGTTGCAGATTTCCTGTCTAGGATAGAAAATGATGGTAAGAATACACCAATTGAAGATAATTTTCTAGATAAACATCCTTTTGCAATTTCTGCTAACACTCCGTGGTATGCAGATATTGCTAACTATCTTGCTACATGGAAGCTACCTCTTCATTTGTCATATAAGGATCAGAGGAAGATTATTCATTATAGTACTCAATAATCATGGATGTTAGGGTATCTCTTTCATATAGGGGTTGACCAACAGATTTGGCGTTGTGTGGCAGAAGGTGACATTTATGAGATATTAAAAGTTGCCCGTCATGACCCCTGTGGAGGACATTTTGCAGATAAGAAAATAGGCCATAAAGTGTTGCAAATGTAATACTACTGGCCTTCCATCTTTCGTGATGCTCGGGATTATGTTTGTAGATGTTACAGTTGCCAATGGATGGGAGAACCAAGGAAAGAAAATGAAATGAATCTATAGCCCCAAATAGTCCTCGAACCTTTTGAGAAATGGCCCATCAATTTTGTTGGAGCAATAGAGAAAGTAGTGGCATACTCTCTTTTTGAAGAAATCTTTGCTCGATACAATACTCCAAGGGAAATTATGTCGGATGGAGGGGAACAGTTCACATATCACATGATAGGGAAGCTAATGCAGAAATATGGGGTTAAAGATAGAGTGACAACCCCTTATCACCCCCAAGCAAATGGACAAGTAGAAATTACAAACAAGATATTAGAAAACATCTTAACAAAAATAGTAGCAAGTCATTGTTAGGACTGGGCACAAAAACTTCTAGAAGCTTTATGGGTGTATAGAACAACATGGTGGAACACAACTGGGTTTTCTCTGTTTGAGTTAGTCTGTGGGTAACCCCCATTTTTTCAGGTATAATTTTAGATCAGTACACTCAAAACAACTTTAGAAGTAGGCCTAAACCTATCAGAAGCATAGAAACATTGACTAGAATAGCTGAATGGGTTGGACGAGATTCGATGAGTAGCTGTCGAGAACACTATTGTTGTTCAATAGTGGAGAATGAAATGACATGATAAATTTATCAAGAGTAAGGTGTTTCATGTGGGGGATTGGACATTACTTTATGACTCTCAATTTAAGGATTTCAAATGAAAGCTTCACACTCACTGCATGGGACTATATGAAGTGGACACAACATTTGATAATGGAACAGTTAGATTAATTACAATAGATGGGAATCATACCTTGATCTCAGTAAATGGACATGGTCTAAAGCTATACCACCATCCAGCCTCTAGAGATAGCTTTGTCAAACACCTTTCTGTTCATCTGGTTTAATGGTTGTTGGTATAAAGGACACTCTCACTCTTATATATATAATATATATATATATATATATAATATATATATATATATATATTACTTACTTGTTTGCATTCTGTAGGAATAACAAAGAAATATGGCTAGGAGAAATGCAACACTTGGCGCTGTTACTCCAACGGTGCTGCTACTAACCTATTGTTGTTAGTCCACTGGTTTTGTCACTCCATTAGTGTTGTTACTCTGATGGTGTTGTTACTCCACTAGTATTCCATTGGAGCTGTTATTGTGCCAGTGCTCTTACTCTGCCGATGTTGTTACTCCATTGTTGCTGTTACTCTGCTCGTACTATTACTCTGTTGTTGTCGTTACTCCGCCGGTGTTGTTACTCAACCATTGTTGTTACTTCGCCAATTAGGGGTGATTTTTTAGGGGCGAATGTTCGCCCTTTGGCGAAATTAGGGGGTTTTAAATTTTTAGTGGGCGAATATTTTGTATCATAGTACATTTTTACAAATCACCTCAAATAGCCACCTTATTTTAAGGGAGAGGGTAAAAAAGGTAATTTAGCCCTTGAAATTAGGAGTTACAACCTTCCATTCGCCCATTTTCAAGAATAGGTTTTATTTAAGTGAATCCTATGGGCCAAATACCATATTTCTAAAAGAGGTATGGTAAATTAATAAAAATATAAATAAATGAGAGGTATGGTAAATAAATAAAGCATTTTTTATATTTACTCCATAAGTGACCTTATATACATGCAAGGGTGTAGACAAATAAAAATATAAGTAAAGTCGAGGTATGGTAAATAAATAAAACGTCTTTTTATACTTACTCAAAAGGTATGGTAAATAAATAAAATTATAAATAAACTAGAAGCATGGTAAATAAATAAAACCTCTTTTTATATTTAGTCCATAACCCTCGTTCTATTTATGAAGGCTCAAGAAAGAGGTTTTATTTAAGTGAATCCTATGGGCCAAATGCCATATTTGTAAAAGAGGTATGGTAAATTAATAAAAATATAAATAAACGAGAGGTATGGTAAACAAATAAAACATTTTTTTATTTTTTTATATTAATACCGTGCAAAAAAAATTTGTTAACCCTAATATTAATATTAATAAAAATAAAAATGGCACATGGTATTGGCCCATGGTATTCACCAAAATGGCACATGGTATTGACCGATGGTATTCACTTGGAATGTAGCCTATTTAAATGGGGAAATTAAACTAGAATAGATCCATCTTTACTCTGGATCTACTAACCCCGGAGAGGTATCAAATATCGTGATATGAAAACCAACATAGAGTGAAAAAATATTTGATCCGATCAAGAGTAAAAATAGATGTTATAATTTAATGTATGTTAAACATTTTAGCTTGGTTAAAATAAAAATAAAATAAAAATCAGCTATTAATTTTATTAATTTTTATAAATTACTAATAGTAATTTTTAAGCTCCAGGTTTATGATAACCCATGGTACTGACACATGGTATTCATTGAGCATAGACTATTAAAGGGGAAATTCATCTGATCCATCTTAATTCTGGGTTGCCAAGTGGGCTCGAGTGATTAAATAGATTCATTCCCCCTAAGGTGTTAGATGAGGAGTAATATGGACATAGGTTGGTTTTTATGATAATGAAGATATTAAATAGACTTAGGAAATTATATTGTAAAAACATCTTAAGGTGAATGGTTAAAGCATAGACATTGGACAAGTATATTTGTATACTTCTGTTTTAAACTGAAACAAATCCAGGGCTAAAACGAATGGATTGATTGCACTAGTCATCCTTCTATAACTTTCCAACATATGCTGGAGTAAAAAGATTGTAATTTGGGTAATCGTTTTAATTGCAAACGGGAACATACTTGTGTATTGGCAGGGTGGTTACGAGGTCCCTAGAAGTGGAGTAAACAGATTGTAATTTGGGTAATTTTTCTAATTGCAAATAGGAACATACTTGTGTATTGGAACGGTGGTTATGAGGTCCCTAGAAGTGATGAATTTGAATTTTTCTTGGTTTTATATATAGTATTAGGTTTTTTCTCATGTTTTTTGTGAATGGAACGGGTGAATTTTATCTTACACCCACTAGATTATCGATATGTAATTTCGGTGATTTTGATTTCAAAAGATATTTTAAAGAAATGCAATGATTTCATTTATGTATTAAATAAACACAATATTTTATAATTGATTAAAATATTCGCCATGCCTGGTGAGAGATTCGCCAAAAAATTATATACACATATCATATTATTGATAAAATCACCTTCCATTTTTCCTATATACCATGGAGATTCGCCCATTTATTATACATGTAAATTTGGGGGGGTTCTTAAAATTTTCCCTGCCGCCAATGCTGTTACTCCATTAGTGTTTTTACTACGCTGTTGTTGTTACTTCACCTATGTTGGTACTACGTCGTTGTTGTTACTCTGCCATTACTGTTACTCCATCATTATTTTTACTCCATCATTGTTGTTATTTCACCATTTCCATTACTCCATTGGTGTTGTTACTCCGCCGTTGTTGTTACCCCACTGTTGTTGTTATTGCGCTCATGTTGTTACTTTGTTGTTGCTGTTACTCCGCCGGTGTTGTTACTCTTTCATTGCCATTACTCCACTGGATCTATTACTCTGAAATTTTCGTTACTCTGTCATTGCCTTTACTCTGTCACTGTTGCTACTCTGTGTGTTGTTACTCCACCACAAGGTAGGTCCCCAGGTTCATCTCCATTGAATTTTATGATTTAATTAAAATATTCCAAAAGGACACCAATGTGTGCCATGGACGGTCGTAATTAAGTTGGTGGGAATCGTCATAATAAATGACAACGTACAATGAAAATGCATTCATGATGCATGATTCACACCAAACTAAATCTAATGATTACAGTACTTGGTAATCACAACCTCAATGCATTGGAATGCATATTCATACGCAAAGAGTCATAACGACTCACCTCCCCAACACACTGCATTAAACCACTAAAAATATCCAACTGTACTACCATAACTCGCCATCATTCCCTGAGATTTCTTGAACGTACCAGTACTGTTCCATTCTTTTTCCTCGAGGTGACCATGGCGTTATTGTTGTTGCCAATAGTTTGCGTCCCTCTCATTTTCCCCTAAAAGCTAATTGTATTCGTTGTGCTGATCCCGCCTCTACAACAATGGGTGATGGTCTATGCAGCATGAGCCAAAAGATACAACAAGAGTTTGAAACAATCAGGAGGTATGGCAAGTTTTTGAAAATGCAAGTTGGAATGTCTACTTTGGCAAGTTGAGGGGGTCAAACAAGGAAATTGTGGCATAATTTTCACTCAACTTGGGAGAAGAAAGCTCTCGGGTCCGCAATATAGAAGTCCTTATTATGAAGGAAGCCATTAGAGAAGTTAGTGGGCTCCCTGAAAATGGACAACGATGGTTTTCAAGGACTTCCCTCCCGGAGTTTCACGAATTCTTTTTGTAGGCAGGAGAAAGCATCACATAGAAGGGTCAAGAATATGATTGAAACTCGTTACCACATCCATGGGGAGGTGTAGTAGAGTTTTTCATAAAATATATAACTTTTGATGGGAGATACTCCACTGTATTCAAATATTATCTTTGAATATTAGCTCACCTCTTATTCCCGCAAGCAAAGGCCTATTCACTAAATATGTCTTACTTCTTACTAAGAAGTCTTCAACTGATGGCACATTCAGCTCAAAGGATGTGACAAGTGTTGGCGGTCACTACCCGCCACATGCTGGTCTAGTTGTTGGTGATGAATGCAATTAGATGAACCTTGATCTTGTGGGAACTGTTTCATGATTCAACGGAGGAAGAGATAATAGCTGTTGTGGCCACCAGGGAAGATAAACCAGAAGCAATGGAGGAAGAATATGCAGAAGGAGATGACAATGTCAACCAAGAGGAGCTGAAGGAGATGGATATGGAAGTCGAAGATCTTGAAGAAGAGGTTGCTCCTCAAGAGCAAGCCATAACTGTGGAAGCAATTAAAGACACAGGAGTTGACATAGAAAGACCCACTAGTAACAAAGTCAAGGTTGTTCCACAAGAACCAGCGTCAGTTGTGGATCTAGGAAAGCAATTTGATAGCATGACAAAAATAGACAAAGTACCACAACAAGCAATGACGGGAGAATTGGTCGATATTGCGACCAAAGATACCCCATAAGGACCTCTTACCACCATGGATCTGATGGAGGAGGACAAACCGAATGAAGAAGAGGTCGTGACCACCCCGACCATAGAACAAATGGAAGAGGAGGAACCAAGACAAGAAGAGCTCGGAGCTGAAAACAATATGGAACTTGTAGAGGAAGCTCTGAGGGAACTAGGGCATGAGGCTAGCACTGCCCCATAAAAACCAACGTCAAACTTAGGACCAAACACTGAAGATCCCTGCTAGTTTTCATTTTTCTCTTCTATCCCAAGATGAGCAAGGGTATCTCATTCCCCTGAGTGCACAAAAGAAGATCTCGACATTCCTATTGCTTTGTATTTATCACAAAGATCACAACCCAGTGAGATAGATGATTGCCCAGGTAACAGACACTTCAGAGCCTGAAAAGAGAGAAGAGGTAGAGGTCTCTAAGGTAGGGGAACTGGGAGGAATACTATTAGGCACGTTAATAGGAGAGCATCTCGCAAGGGCAACACCAGTTGCGGTGAGCACACAACAAAGGAAAGCAACTGTTGGCGAAGAGGAGGGACCAAGTGAAGTGGTCCTGAAAAATGAGCCACTGGTAAGGCTAGCCGAGAAGGCATGAAGCAAGAAATAATTGAGGAAGAAAGGGTAGTGGAGGAAATCCCAACAGTTGGCATAGAAAAAGATATCCGAGGGGATTTACCTCCAGTTGCCGAAACTGAGGAAGTTTTGGTTAAGCAAGAATGGGTGGAGTTGTGTGAACAGCGAAGACTCCCTGTCAAGAAAAAATACTAGATGCAATTTAAAGAAAAAATGTGGCTTAGGATGGAGGTTAGGAAACTAAGGAAGTAGGTACAAAAATTGTATAAGCGGATGAAGAAAGACAAGAGGCACGCCAAAAAGTCCAAGACCACACTAGTAGAAGCAGAGACTCAATTGGACCAGATAGTCTTAACTTTTGTTGCCACTCAAACAGAATCGGTCGAGCGATTGTTTGAAGACCTAGAAATCCACTATAGCTCTGTATGAAAGTGAGGTCAAGAGAACGCAAGAATGAGCCCCCACAACCATTTTTTAATATGTAGATTCCATAGATGTCATGAGATTGAGGCATGCGAAGCAACAACTCAAGATGTAGCAGCTAGAAAAAAAAGTGGCAGAGATGAAAACTAATAAAGAGCGGCTATTTAACTTGGAGCTAGAGGTGATGGCATGTCATACCACTCTTTAGTGTTATTATTTATTATTTCATGAATGTTTTCTTTTATTCTTCATGGAGAGAATCAAGAACGATATTAGTTATGAAATAGAGGATGGTGTACAATTCCTTCGCATAATGAGGAGCCATTGCATGCCAACTCAGTATTTGATGTGTAAGTTTTACATGCATGGGTATCCACTATGCATAGATAGAGAATTTATCCCGGTCCCATATGTGGCGAACATTCATTAAAGGGCTCTCACCTCTTACACTTTTGATCAGATTAGCTAGCAGAAGGTTGTTAATACATTTGAGTCCAATCAGGTTACAAAGCCATTTATAGTAGGAGGAGAACATGAAAGTTCAATCACCATGTCCACTAAACACAACACCCTTTTGGGAATTGAGGGAAACATGGAAAGAATACTAAGGACACAAAAATGGTTCCTTGATCTTTGTGTCAAACAATTAGTCACATTTCAAGATGAAGCCCTTGATTGCTGTTAGAAAAGGTGGATGATATCACCTACAGCTATCTGTAACAAGGAACCATTTGGAGGACCGAATTTTCCATGAGCAATCACTACAGTGCCCAGGTATGTGGTGTGTGTCCGAACATGCGGGGTCTGGAGGATGGGGATCTAGTTCCATTTCCCCACTATCTAGTTGCCAGTGGAAAATTACACCCCAACATATAATGTTTTGGGTGATTGGTGGAAGGAATTCCTCCTCTTAGATGGTTTTAAAGTTCTAGGGACAAAGATGACTGAAGGAATTCCTCCTCTCGAGGCCTGTTTGAGTCCATCTAGGGCGTTTTTGAGTTTTCATACGAACTCTTCATCTTTGATGAGCGTGAATCATTCTCGTTTCTCAACATAAACCTATTTTTCTGTATATCCATTTAGAAATGCATACTTTACATCCATATAATATACCTTGACACCTTTATGACTAGAAAAAAAATTGATAGCTTCCAATCTCACTAAAGGTGCAAACTTTTCCTCAAATTCAACCCCTTCTATCTAGTCATACACTTTGTATACCAATTGAGCCTTATTCTAAATTACTTGACCTTGCTCATTTAGCTTTATTTTGAAAACCCATTTGTCTGTATTGAAATTTTTCTCTTTGGGTCTTGGAACAAGATCCCAAGTGTAATGCATTTCAATTTGTTCAAGTTCTTCATTCATAATTCTCACCCATAATTTGTCCTCACTTGCCTAACTGGGATTTTTAAGCTCAATCTAAGACAATAGAGAAAGATTTTCACAACTTGAACTACCAACAATTTTCCTCCTCGTTTGAACATGATGTCTTTGATCCCCAAGAATATGACTTTTAGAATGTTCCTTCTGTACATACCTAGAAGGTGTTTAGGGACTTGGAGTTGTGCATGTTTCCTTTTCTTCATTATTCGAATATGTTTCTTCTTCATATGAGGGCCTCATGTTTGAATTTTCTTAGCCATCTGAGTTCATGTTTCCTTTGGACTATTCAAGTTATGAATCTATTTCATATACTATTACATCAATGCAATCCTAAACCCTTTTTGTCCATTTCTTGTAACACTTATATCCTTTATTTCAAGTAGAGTACCCGAGTAATATACCCTCATCAACGCATCAATCAAACTTTCCTATATTTTTATCATTCCTTTTAATAAAACATATTCTTCCAAACACCTTGAAGTTTTTAACTAATGTAGTTCTTCCCTTCTAAAACACATAGGATGTGTTATCACTATTAGTCCTGAGTAATATACACAACTTCTTGTGTTGCTTCTCTCCAGAGTATGTGGGATACATCTGCTTCATCCAACATGGCTCTGGACATTTCATGTATTGTTTTGTTCTTTCTCACAACTAATCCATTTTGTGATAGAGTTCTAGCCATCGAATACTCCCTCCTAATGCCATGCTCTTCAAAAAATTATTCAAAATATCTTGAAGTGTATTCTCCTCCTCTCTCTGATCTTAAGCATTTGATCTTTAATTCTCTCTTATCTTCTACTTCAACTTTAATTTTTAAAATTATTAAATGCTTCTTTTTTTCTTTTAAGAGCATGATCCAAGTCGCTCTGGTAAAATCATCAATGAGCAACATAAAATACCTTTCTCCTCTTAGGGTTTTTACTCGACTTGGGCCATAGATATCTATATGAATGAGCTTTAGTGGTCTAGATGAAGAGAATTATTTTGACTTCAAATGATTTCTAGTTTGCTTACCAAATTTACATGACTTGTAGATTGAATTATCAAGCATTGATAGTCTTGGAAAACCTCTCACTACTCTGAGTTTGCTGACTCTTATCAAAATATCAAAATTCATATGACCAAGTTTCTTGTGCCATAAGCACACTTCATTCATTGTTCTTAAATAATATTTTATTCTATATTCATCAAACACATATACATTATTGTGAGTTATGATTTATTTTCCCACTAGATTTCCATCTTTATCATTATGGATCCCAGATTCCTTGGATCGAAATATCACGCCATAACCATTATCATACATTTGGATTACAGTGACCAAGTTTTTCTTGAGACCTTCCACGAATGATACTTTCTGATATTTTGTCTTTTGATCCACAATGACTATGCATTTACCTTTAATTCTTGATTGGGCATTGTTTTCAAAGGTGAAATTTTCCCCTCTATCATTTTATTTTAGCGAAATAAATCTTCTCTTGTCCCTAGTCATATGATTGGAACAACCACTATCCACATACCATATGTTGTCTTGATTATGTGCAGATAGAGAAACTCCACATTGCATGCTATTTTCAATTTTTCATTTCCAATTCTCCTTATCCTTTTGGGTAGATTGATGTCAAATATTATGGGACTTATGTAGGTACTTAAACATGTTTTTGCATTCATTTCCCTTGTGCCCAAAATTATTACATTTGAAACACTCAAAGTTGATTGAGAGGGGAGAGAAGGCATTTCAATCTTTGAGAGGAGAGTTTTGATATCTAAAATTTTGGTTCTTATTATATCTAGGATTTTCATCTCTTTCAACATTTACCCTTCTACAATAAACAACCTTATGTCCAAATATGTGATGCTTCTAACAATATCCATAAAATAAATATGTGTACCTATTGTTGGAAGGTTTATGAGTTTGTGCATGTAGGTACCTTTGTTTCTTGGCTGATTGATTCATTATCTATTGGTGTGGCTCCTGGGCATGGATGGAGTTATTATTCTAGTGATGGTATCCTCTTTGCCTTACTTCCCTTTTGTTTTCATTGATTAATATTTGAATATTCTTTCCATAGATTTATATCTCCTGAAATCTTGCGGACCTGAAGTTTAACTTTTCGATGGAAGATTCTTATGTTCTTTAGTGTCCCAAACCTATTTTATGTAAGATGATCCAAAAAAATTTTATTATCATAGGTTATAAAATTGAAATTAAATAATTATTAATTTAAGAAATTAAATTAATAATTATTATTCTAGAATAATTAATTATTTGATGGAGACAATTCGAATTAGTATATTGTCATAACAAGATATGACTCTCCAAATGTGTCGTATCTTAGGCTCTATTTTAGGAGATTAGTTAGCTAGTTGGTTTGAATAGAATTTAATGTAAATGGACACTTGTTATTTAATAAGTGATCCACAATTAGAGGTAGTTAGGACATGGAGCTTATAAATAGCTCATTGCAAGAGTGTTTGGTTGTTCCGATATAAACTCTTGCAAAATCAATTATGTAATTATTTTTTCTGATTAATAAAATTATGTGTCTGAGGACACTTCTGCCATTATTGTGGTATTAGAGCTCTAGTAATGCTGCAGTGCATGTGAAGAGGAGATTCCAGCTCTACAAGCACATGGAAAACTCCATTAATTTGGTCAATTAATATTTGGTATGCAATGTATTGATTTGGTATCTATGTTTTTTTTTTGGAAAAGAACTTTCATCATATAATTGATTTTAGATTTTTAAATCTAAAAATCACTTTCTTTATTATCCCCCTATTTTTTCATTATTTTGGAGTAGTTCTGAGCATGTATCCCTCACCAACGGGCTCACGCAGATGAAAGAGATATGAGATTTAATGTTTTGTACAAGACATTAATCTCTGCGTAAGAGGGTTGTATTTTAATCCTCGGTTTGTATCGAACCTTGGTATAAGATTGTTCTTTTGGATTGGTTTGCTATTAATGTAAACTTCTGTCAAGAATCCCTATGAATCCATGTCGATTTCATATTTTAAAACCAATTCAAATTGTAAGTTGAATGCTGAAGGCCCTGCGTAAATTGGTTCAATAGGAAAAGCAATAGTAGATTGATATCAAATTGTTCAGTGAATATTGGCGTGTTTGATGAATTCATAATACACCAGACAAAGGAGACAGGGTTTCAAAGTTTGGATTTTGTATATCCTCTGGTGAATTTACAATTGCAATTATATAAAATAAATAAAAGTCATCAAATTCCCAAACCTGGCAAAGTAATTAAGCAATGAAGGATTGCGATCTCAATGAAATCGTTGTGTTAAAAGCATAGATAGCGTTTGGAAATTATATGGTGAGAAATTGCAGGTTGAATCCACAGATATAGGATACGGAGAAAATTTCAGATATTATATAGTATGCGTTGACATTTTTGTGTTAAATGCATATGTGCAAACGAGAGTTTTAAAAAGTCGATTTGCAGTGTTGAAGTTACATTTGAATGGTTAATGTGTGTATACAACGTAGGTTTGAAATCAATCTGTGGAAGCGAGGAACCATAATCAAAACTGGAAAGAAGAATGAATACAGTGTTAATGAATGACAGAAGGGAGTTTTAAAGGAATTCAATGGCATGGAAGATCTGATCGAATGAAATTCGATTGGTAGACTTTTAAATTTGCAAATAATCTGTAGAACTGAAAAACTATTTCCTTGTTTCATGAAGAAGAACAGATTTTGTTGGTGCTGAAGTAATTGTGTTAAGTGACTTGCGGATGGAGTGATAACTGAATATGTGGATCACCTTATGGTAAATGTGTTTCTGGTGTGTCAAATCATGGAGGATTGCAAAATTTGCCAGTGTTTGGTATCCAAGACTACGTTTTAAATGTTTGAATGTTTATTAAGTTTGCAGGTGAAAATCAATTGGGGGGAGTAAAATTTTTTGGAGCAATAAGGTGATTTGTAATTTTTTTTTTGGAGTAATAAGGAGTTTTTTAATTTGCAAATTGGAGATATAAGGTGTGTTAGGTAATTTGTTTTTAAGAAGTTCTTTGGGATCAGCACATTGTAACTCAAAGTAATTTTGCTTTGGGGGGGTTAATTTTTTTTACCATGTTTTGCAAGAGCATCATTGTAAAAGTCAAATTTTGAAATTTTCCCTGTAATTTTTGAGAAATCGACTAGAGCCAAGTGTAAAGCTCAGTCATTTTTCTGCTGCTTCAACGACTATACGAGGGTCAAGGCCAAGCCCTGATAGATCGTGTTTTTTTTTTTTGCGTGGTGTGTTGTGTTGACTATCTTGTCATTTCTGTTCGGATTGTTGGTGCGACACTTCAACGCTAAAATTTCTAAGTTGATTAATTTGTTTTATGATTCTGACAAACTTGAAGGCACAAAATCTTATAAAACATGGCATTGTCTCATTGAAAGAACTCTCATTTACAATGAATTATGGCAGGGTATATGTGATGGAGATGTTAAGCCGAATAAACCCACAGATGGAGCTACACTAGCAAAATGGGAAATCAAGAATGCTAAAGCCTTAGCTCTTATTAAATATTTTGTGAATGATGAAATATATGTCCATATAGAAAATGCTACAGATGCATGGTCTGCTTTGAAAACTTTTAAAGGCCTCTTTGATACTCAACTTGAATAAAAGAAAGTCTATCTACAATTAAAATTGTTGCAACAAAAATTAACTGAAGGTGGTGATGTTCTTGAATATATCTCAAGACTTAAGAATATTAGGAAAGAAATTATTAATGCTGGTTTTCCCAAAATTAAGGATAGCTTTATGGTCACAATTGTAATTGCTGGACTTCCTTCTTCCTACATGCATTTTTTGGAGACTCTACAAGTAACTGGGAAATTAGAGAAACTAAAGTTTGATGAACTCTGTGAAATGTTGACTCAGCATGATAAAACTTTTGGGAAGAAGAAGAAATTTGATGAAGATGTTTTTCTCACAGAGACCAACACTAGTAAGTCATCAGCAAACAGTTCTCGAGGCATAGGCAGAGGGAATCAAAATCAAGCAGCACATAATCGAGGTCGAAGTCAAAGTAGAGGAAACAATTTTAACAGAGGAGGAAGAAATAATTTTCAAAGCAGAGGAAGCAATCAAGAAAGAGGCAATTTTCAAGGACAAGGATATAATAATCAAGGTACAGGACAATCTCAACATAGAATTCAAAGCAGAGGCAGAGGACAATCTTCAGGAAGAGGAAGAGACTTAAGTCAAATTGTGTGTCGAAAATGTAATAAAGTTGGCCATTATGCTAAAGATTGTCGAACTTCACTTAATAAAATTCCCAAGTTTCAGCAGCATTCAGCACAATTTGCCAATGATCAAGATGAAGATAACTCAGAATATGTTTTTACTTCCTCGCCAACATCACAAATATCATCCCATCTTATAAGTGACTATGAAGATGCCTAGATCTTGGATTCTGGGGAAACTCAACACATGACTTGTCGACGTGATGCTTTCTGGAATTTTCAAGATTTCCAACTTAATTCCATTTTTCTTGTTGATGATACAAAACATACTCCTTATGGAAAAGGAGTAGTAAAAAAATTTCTCCCTGGCATTGGTGAAAAAATGATTTCCAATGTATGGTATGTACCAAGTTTTAAGAAAAATTTTCTCTCTTTAGTCACGATTCGACAAGCAGGAAATCAGGTGATTATGGAAGATGGTTTAGTGAAGATTAATTCAGTGAAACAGAACTTGAAAACAATCATGACAGGTTATGAAGATGGAAAAATGTTACAGATGAAAGGGACAATTATTCCAAGGAATTCTGATTTTGCAGGGGCAGTGACTATAGGTATTTCACCTATAAGACTATGGAATGTAAGATATGGAAATTTGAATTTTGAGAGTCTTTCTCAATTGCAGAAACAAGGAATGGTTAAAGGACTTCCCACTTTCAAAAGGGAAAATGAAAAATGTGAAGCTTGCATTTATGGCAAACAAAATCGAGAAAGTTTTCCAACAAGTTCATGGCGTGCAAACAGGCGGCTACAACTAGTTCACAGTTATGTTTGTGGACCACTACAAACTTCCTTTGGTGGATGCAAATATTTCTCACTATTCATTGATGATTTTAGCATAATGACTTGGGTGTATTTTTTGAAGAACAAGTCAGAAGCATTTGATAAGTTTAAAATTTTTCACCAACTTGTTGAAAATGAACTCAGAGAAAAGATAGGTACTCTGAGGACAGATAATGGGGGAGAATTCACATCAAATGAATTCGAAACTTATTTCAGTGAAAATGGCATAAGATGAAATCTTACTAATGTTTACACTCCACAAAAAAATGTAGTAGTCGAAAGAATGAATCGCACTTTGTTAGGAATGGCGAGATCCATGTTAACTTTCAAAAGGTTAAGTCCAACATATTGGGCAGAAGCAATTCATACAGCTGTCTACTTAAGAAACAGATCTCCAACTGCTTCTTTAGACAAAATCACACCTTATGAAGCTTGGTTTGGTTTCAAACCTCGAGTTAAACATCTTAGAGTTTTTGGGCCAGTGTGTTATGCCTTAGTTCTGAAAGAAAAACGAACTAAGCTTGACTCACGAAGTTTAAAATGCACAATGATTGGCTATTTTGACGAGAAGAAAGTGTATCATCTTTTGACCAATGGAAAATTCATTGTGAGCAGGGATGTCATTTTTGATGAAACTGAGAGTAAGAGTGCTGAAGAAATGGATAATCTTCTTCACAAGTTAGAAACTAAAGAAAGTAAAAGAAATGGAAAAGAGCAAAGTCAACCAAATTCACCAAATTGGTATGAACTTGATTTTCCTTCCTCTGAAGATGAGTCATCCTGTCCATCTATATCAACAACATCATCTGGGTCTTCTAGCAGTTCATCCGCATTTCCAACCAGCAACAGTTCTTCTGACAATGATTCTCCACACTCTTCACCTGAACAATGAACATCAGTTTATATTAATCCTCTTTGCAATGATAGAGAGTTTACAGAAGTGCAAACAAGTGAACACCAACTACCAAAATAGTCAGTTCAACTTTTGAAAGATGTAAAGCATGATGAGTAGAATAAAACAGGCACCCGAAGGGCACATAGAAGTGAAGGAAATTTTGCCTTAATAGCAAATGATTTTACTGAACCTTCCACATAAAAAGAAGCAGTAAAACTTAAAGAATGGAAACAAGCTATGGTTGAAGAATATCAGGTAGTAATTGATAACAACACTTGGAAACTCGTTGATTGTCCAGAAAATGTTAAACCAATAGGATGCAAATGGGTTTACAACATTAATTATAATAAAAAAGGAGAACTTGGAAAGTATAAAGCACGACTTGTCGCAAAAGGTTTTGCGCAGCAGGAAGGCATTGATTATGAAGAAACTTTTGCTGCTACAGCAAAATGGAACACCATCCAATTAACACTTGCATTGGCCGCTCAAAAAGGATGGAAAGTTCATCAAATGGATGTGAAAAGTGCTTTTCACAACGGGGATTTACAGGAGGAAGTGTATATGACCCATCCACCAGGTTTTGAAGTTGAAGGACAAGAACATAAAGTATGCAAATTGATCAAGGCTTTATATGGATTAAAACAAGCTCCCCGGGCTTGGTATGCAAAGATGGATGAATACCTCAAGAAAGTTGGTTTTCAACGAAGTGAATTTGATGATACTTTGTATGTCTGTCAACAAGGAAAATATCTGGTCATTCTTGTTATGTATGTAGTGTCATGCGGAATGAGTTATATTTGCGGACAAATCTAACCTCCCTAGGAGTCTAAGACTCTCTAGTGACAAACAAACCAAACAAGAGCTATCCTTCTCTAGATACACATCATTCTATGAGAATTCAAATGTTTTCGATCTTACCTTAGGTCCAACGCTTGTTGTAGTAGTCCAGCCTTGCTGATCCAGATGAGCTCCTCCTTCACTTTCAGACCTGCATACACTAACAAAGCAAACGATTACATAGCATCTGAATATTCATCATAAAACAAAGCATATTCATCACATAGACCAAGGAGTACATGAAATAATTCATTAAACAAATCATTGAGAAGATTGGACTTATTTGTATTAAGTAAACAAAAAAGGAACCATTACAACCTGAGCCTTGGTGTTGTGCAAGCTCCTCCCAGGGTCCAACAAGAGATTTCCTTCTACTTTGACAAGCTCACCCACTCCCAATATGGCAACAAGGAAGGATAGTGATCTCTCCTCACAAGTCAACAATGGAAGTCCTAATCCAGCAGCATTTACCCTTTAGAATGTTCAGCTTTCAACCTCCCCTCCTTTGGCCCAATGCCTGTATTTATAGTATTCTAGAGGAGGTTATTCAGTTCCAACATCAATGGGATACTCCCTCTTTTGGATGGGGTAGCTCCTCTCTTGATGGGATAAGTTCCTCTATCATAGGGATGCATGAACCATCTGGAGGCGCTCAATACACGTCAAACACTCTTCTAGAAGGCTCTTA
The DNA here is from genome assembly GCA_000404065.3 of Pinus taeda. NCBI lineage: Eukaryota > Viridiplantae > Streptophyta > Pinopsida > Pinales > Pinaceae > Pinus > Pinus taeda. The sequence continues at coordinate 174 of APFE031674108.1, read as the reverse complement.
GAAGTGACCACAAGTAACTTTTTAAAGATGAAACTCGCGCCTTTTGACCTTTACAGGGGTACGCACCCATCCTTTGGCTTACAGAGCGTACAAGTACGCAGGCACAGTGTGTTTGGAGTGCGTACACGAAGGCAAGGTAGAGAGAACCTGCGTACCCAGAGATAAACATGTTTT
>APFE031674103.1:17042-59388 GCA_000404065.3 Pinus taeda | reverse complement strand
TTATGTTTCTTATTGCTTTTCTTCCTCCTCTTCATAATCTATGTAGAATATTTTTTTCTCAGCGCATTTATAGCCTATAGTGTATTTGTTATCACAGCTATAACAAATCCCTTTTTCTCTTTTTTTCCTCCAATTTTTGTGGTGTCCACCTTGTAGGTTGTGGAAGAATATGAGCAACAACACTTCCATATTTATAGTTGTGAGTGGTAGTCTTCCTTGTTGCCATACTTTTGCTTTCAACTTTTCTTGCCACCCTAAATGCCTTCTTCAATGAATTAAGTTCCGAAAGTGAACCTCATGTTTGATGTTATCTTTTAAATTCCCTATGAAGACATCAATCTTATGCTCCTCTGGAATATCAGTTACCCTAGTATTCCATTTTTTTAAAGTCTTCAATGTGCTCTGCCATTGAACCATTTTGTTAAAGATTTATCAATTGGCTAAAGAAGGCGTTACTATTTGTATCTTCATAATGTGCTACCATTTCCTTCATAAATATTGACCAGGTGACAAGTGGTTTACAAGAACAAAACCATCTATACCATACAAACTGATTGGATTCTAAATATAAATATGCAATACATACCTTTTGTGAGGGTTGCACATTCTGTAGATCAAAATGTTGCTCCATCTATAGTATCCATGTTACCAGATCCTTGCCATTAAACTTACTCATATCTATCATTGGAATGTGGTGATTCTTAAACCCCATACTGGAGTCTCTAAAATTGTAATTCATATTCCTTTTGTCCTCGCCATGATTTTCATGGATTACCTTGTCACCACTGGGAAGCCTTTCTTGCAACAAGTTTATCAAACCTTTCATGTCTGCTTTTATACCATTCATGTCACCTTTTAAACCATCCATGTCACCTTTTAAATCATCCATGTCACCTTTTATTTCTGCTTTTAAACCATCCATGTCCCCTTTTAGTTCATAGTTGGTTGCTCTTTGTGAGAGTGAAATTTGTTGCACTTGGTCCCGTAATTTTAATATATCATGCTGCAATTCTTCCTCTTCATGCGTCATAGTAGACCTTTTTGATGGCTTATTGGTTGTAGAATTGTTTTTCTTGGGAGAAATTTTAGAACCCAATACTGATATCTATGTTTCAATATTCCCTCGGAATCGCTTCAAACTAAATTTTCAAAAGTTAAGCAGTTTAAAAAAAAATACACAATTCAAACTTGAAATGGTTGTAAATTTGTAATTTTGGATCTCCAAGCTCTTAAAGTTATTCCTATGGTATCCCTATGAGTCATCTTTCCAACCCCACAAGTCTGACTCACTCTGGATTCTTCAAGAAAGGGTTATTCTAAATCTCCCAAGATGACCTGATTATGGACTAGTTCAGTAGAGTGAAGTTGTATGGGATGTCATGTGTCACTGTTTCAACCTTTGGCCTTGAAATTGATACACAAAAAACTAAAGTCTGTTCAACTTCAACCACATTTCATAGAATTTAAATTCGACGCCTGAAATGAAAGTTATGATAATTTTCCCTAGGTCACATGTTTGAGACTGAATCCTAAAGCCTATAAAAACCCTAACTTACACGGATCATATCTCAAAAACTATAGCGAACCAAGATCTGAACTTTGTACACAAAGTTCATGAATATTTCACCTCCATGTGGTTGAAATTTTAGCTTTTGAAGCCTTGCATAAAAGACATTATAGCAAAAATTCCAAGATGACTTGTTGAAGTGAAACTCGAGAATCCAAGGCTTTGAAACCAAATGTTATGCAACTAGCTCATAAAAGATAGATCAATGACTTAAAAAGTATCATCTCCATAGGGGAAACCTTCTTTACATTACATAAATGAACAATTCTTGGATGATACAAATGATAAGACCTACTTGGTATATATAGGAGTCTAAGGGGTCACAATATAATCAGAGCCTATATAATAATAATAATGTAAGGGCACAACAATAACAATAGTGGGCTTCTATGAGACACAAAAATAACAATACTAGACTTCTATTGGGTACAACAATAACAATATGGGGGATACATGGGCACAAAAATAATAATAAGGGGGATACACTAGTATTATAGGGACCTAAAATGTCTTGTATTACGTTTTAAATGATTGCATTTAATACATACATTTAAGACAAGGAGGAGTAAAGATAGTAAGATCAGAGGTAAAAAACTATAAATTCACCTTAGTGAATCTTCACAAGCCTTTGGGGTGTTTGTATTCTACATAGATTAATTAGATAGTAAAAACACGTTTCTTAGAAGTATAGAAAGAACAATTTCTATTATTTCTATTAAATATACTATAAGAACCCCCAACTACTAATCCATTTGTAAGACAAGAACTATGAACTAGAAAAGGATGATCCTAAAAAAATTGTTGAATAGAGAGGATCGTATCACTACAACAGGTTTCTTCAATCCTTGCTCAGAATTTAGAGAGGAAAAAAAATCTAACTTTTAGAAAGAACAACAAAACTATTAACTACCACAAGAATAAAATCCTAAAGTCTTCCCTAACCATTCTCAGAGGTCAGAGAATTTTCGATGATAAATTATGGAAAATAAATGATGAAACCAGAGGTTGAAGATTTTCTTACGTGTTTCTCACTGAAATTTCCATGTATTCAAGAGTGCAATGGTCAAATAGCTTAATATTTTCATTGCATGAGAAAGGAAAATATACATGTCAATGTTAATGAAGATGGAAAAAAACAATGATTACAATGAATCATGGTTCGAGATAGTCATTATGCCACAATATTATTTCTTTATTCAAAATTTATTGTCACTACATCAATCAGAGCAGCTAGTTTCTCATATCCAAGAATTCATTAAGATATATTTATCAAACTTGGATGAGTCTACTCATGATCATGTTGCATAGATGGATGCATTGGAAGTTCTCCTACACTTAACAGAAGGGCATCTTTTTCAACTAGAATAGGCTAGTGTAGAGGAATATATAAATAAATAAAATATGATGCAGGAGCATCTGGTCAATAGGGTGAAGACCGAAGGAGGGTGGACAAAGTTTCTGAAAAAGATTGGGGATGAGAAATAGTTCACTGAACGGACAGCAAGTCTGTCACGTTCTTATGTTTTTTTTTCTTTCTTTCTTTGTCAGCTACATTGTTAACTGTTGTTATTTTAGTTTCTGTTCATTATGTCTGAATTATTGTAATAGGTTCTAATTAGAAACGGTAATAGTAGGTTAGGGTCATTAGACAGTTAACAATAAATTCCTATTGTAAAGAGCAGACTAAGTAAACTAGTTAATAGTCAAAGAAAGTCATGTCTGTAGTAACTGCTAAAACTGTAATTGAGAAAATACCAGCAGTTACCAAACTTCCTGGAAACAATGTATAAAAAGACAAGCAAGCAAACCCAGTGGGGTTCAGCAGCGGAGCACACACAAGAGAATAACAGAAAATAAATATACATTTCCTTCATTTTATTTCACTGCACAAGCAAACAGATTATTCATATATGTGTCCTCAGTAACAAAAGCCTGTATGTACAGTGTTGTATAAATATTTCACTTTTATTTACATATATCAAAAGTTCTTTACAGTATTCGAAGAGTTACGAACTGGCAGAGAAGAAAGCGAACAAGAGGCGGAAAGGACCAGCGCCCACTACGGGTTCAAACCAAGCAAACACAATCACCAGGTAAGCAACCAGAACTGGCAGCGAATGAGTCTATCTTCTACTTAATTTTACAATGTATTTTCTCAGCATAAAAATTACATAGAACAGTTCATCATAGTGCAACCGAACAGCGTTGCAACCGACACCACAAACCCTCCTAAGTTACGGCCAAGGGTTTGACAAACCCAGGAATTCCAAACACAATAAATAAACAGGTATTCCACATAACAAGCGACCATAACCCGTGACCAGGACCAAGACTCATTACAGAAAAGAAAAACAAGAACAGGGCTACCCGGAAGGAGTCGACGAATGCCACTGCCACGACATAGAGGACGGCCACACCTGCAAAAGACACAAAAGGCGGAAGGTCGGGGTTTCTTTTAAATAAAACCCTTGCATAAGAAGTGAAGCCGTAAAGCCTGGAAATGAAAACCCTGAGCATGGATGTAAGAGAGTGACCATACCTTAAAGTGAGCCGGAACAGTAGGCCAAAAGAACCCCGAACCAGAGACCCCTGCCCACAGAGGGGCCGAAGAACGTTAGTCTCTGTGCAAATAAAGGTAAAGAAACTCCAGCATAGAACTGTGACATACCTTGTCAAAAATAGCCGAGCGCCGGAGAGGAAAGAACCCAAAATTCCATCGACTTGGGTAGCTGTTGAGCTGAGCGGACCGAGCACCATTACGCCATAGCAATTAACCAAAGAATTGTCAAGAAGACCAGTCCAGACAGTACCCACGTAACCAAACAAAGGAGAGTGTTCACAGCCATGAAAAACGAAACGAGCATATGATGGAACCGAAATAACTTACCACAGAAACCAAGCGTCGGACAGACAAACCAACACAGGAACGACAGAGTATAGCTGAGCCCTCATCATATCACCACGGAACAGGCGAAAAACCAAAGGGTTTCATCACAGACAAATAACCAGAGGCGAAACCAAACAACACAGAGACCACTGAGACCAAGCACCACAGATAGAAATGACCGCAAGGGCGCGAACCGGGTAACAAAAACAAGGTAGGGTTTTCCAGGATCCCGAGGAGAACAGGTGTCCAACATAGGAGTAATCAGAGTACATGCCAAGTTGATTGCCAATTAAAAAATAATCAATTTCCAATTAACGTGTATCTTAACCAGTTCAATAACGTAAATCCACATCAGCTGAGGCAAGGCGGGACCACGTGGGTTGGCCCCATCAAGTGGTATCAGAGCAGGTTTTTTTTAGAAATAGAAGAGGATGGAAGTACCAAGATGAGGACGTGGAAGAGGTGCACGTAGGGGAGCAGATGAAGGATTGAGGGAGCATATTAGAGTTCTTACAGCTCGTTTGGAAGCAGTGGAGACGGGTAGGCAAAGAGATCTGGAACTTGGAGATGACAGTGAGGAGGAAGCGGTAACTGCTACAGACGGGTCAGACGAAGAAGCTCCGGAATTGAGACTGCTGCGTTCAGTTCTATTGGCCAGCAGCAAACCCAAAACAAAGATTTCTAATTACGATGGCAGTCTGTCCGCAGATGTCCTGTTGGACTGGATAAGCGAACTAGATAAATATTTCGAAAATGAGGAAGTCAGTGAGAATAGAAGAGTTAGGTTCGCTGCAACTAAGTTAAAGGGACACGCCCTCTTGTGGTGGGACAGTGTCCAAGCGGACAGAAAATGAATGAATAAGTTGCCGATACGAAAATGGTCAAGGATGGTGGCAAAATTGAAGGGCAGATTTCTGCCAAAAGACTACCAGGTGGAATTAGATCGGCGAGTACAAAATTTAAGGCAGAAGGGTATGACTGTCAAGGAGTACACAGAAGAGTTTTACCGAGTGAATTTACGTGCTGGTTATACGGATGATACCCCAGAAAAAACAGCAAGGTACGTAAATGGCTTGAGGATGGAAATATTGGATGAAATCAGTATTCTTTCTCCCTGGAATATTGAAGAAGCCTTTCAGAGTGCTGTAAAGGCTGAGGAAAAAATCAACAGAAAACAGAACAACAGGAGAGGGAGAGGGAATGGCAGAGGACGAGGACAGTCCTGCGGCAGAGGAAGGGCTGCTGCGAACAGCGAAGAAGGCAACAGTTCTAAAACTTCGAGGACAGCAGAGAAAGGAGAAAGCACCAGAGGAGGTCAGTCATATCAGCGAGGACGAGGGAATGGCCGCGGAAGAGGGACTAGTGTCTAGTGCTACAGGTGCCATAAATGAGGGCACAGATCCTTTGAATGTCCAGAATTTGAACAGGCAGGTCAGAGGGGAACACTTATGGCACAGCTTGAAGAAGCTGAAGCACAACCCCGGGAGGTGGAAGACATGGCGGAAACAGGAGAAGCTTTGATTTTGAATAAACTGCTATTAAAACCAGCCAAGGAGGTGGCTGAACCAACACAGCGGAAAGCACTGTTCCGGACAGTCTGTAAATCGCATGGAAAGTGCTGCAAATTGATAATAGACAGCGGAAGTACGGATAACTTGGTTGCCACTGAGATGGTGGAAAAGCTGGGGTTGAAGTGGCTGAAGCACCCCACACCTTACAAGGTGTCATGGCTACAAAAAGGCCACCAGCTGTTAGTTGATGAACAATGCGAGGTAGAGTTTCACATTGGCAAGTACCACGACACAGTGGTCTGCGATATTATGCCAATGGACGTGTGCCATATACTGCTTGGAAGACCATGGTAGTATGATCGGAAGGTGACACACGATGGAAAGACCAATTGTTATAAATTTACAAAGGATGGGGTCAAACACACACTTGTACCCATCAGAGAGGAAGACACAACAGAATCAAGCGGAACAAAGGCGCTATTAATTGGAGGAAAACAATTTGTAAAACAGGTTGAGGAAAATGAAGTTAATTTTGCAGTTGTGAGGAGGATGAAGCCAGTATTGCTGAACTTGGAAAAATCAGAACTGCCCAAAGAAATACAGGAGCTATTGGAAGAGTTCCAAGACATTGCGGCTGATGAGTTACCTGATAAATTGCCTCCCAAAAGGAGTATCAACCATCACATTGATTTTATGCCAGGAGCAAGCTTGCCGAACAAGGAAGCGTACAGGATGAGCCCAAAGGACAATGAAGAAGTACGCAAACAAGTGCAGGAGTTGTTGGATAAGGGACTGATCAGAGAAAGTCTGAGCCCCTGTGCAGTACCAACAGTACTTGCACCCAAGAAAGGTGGAGAATGGCGAATGTGCACGGATTTGCGGGCTATAAACAAAATTACGATTCGATACAGGTTTCCCTTGCCTAGAATGGACGACATGATGGACTGTCTTAGTGGGGCAGCTTACTTTACAAAAATAGATCTGAAGAGTGGGTACCATCAGATCAGAATTAGGGAGGGAGACGAATGGAAGACAGCCTTCAAGACCAACGAAGGACTGTACGAATGGTTGGTCATGCCATTTGGGTTGAGTAACGCTCCGAGTACTTTTATGAGACTGATGAATGAAATGTTAAAGGAATTTATTGGAAAATTCGTGATAGTCTATCTGGACGATATTTTAATTTTCAGCAGGACGAAAAGAGAGCACCTTCAGCATATTCGAAGGGTATTCGAGAAGATGCAACAGAACAAACTGCTGATAAATTTGAAGAAATGCACTTTCTTGCAGAAGGAGTTGATCTATCTGGGATTTGTAGTTGCAGAGAACGAGTTAAAGATGGACCCAGAAAAGATTGCAGCAATCATAAGTTGGCCGTCACCTAAGAATTTGTTTGAGGTACGTAGCTTTCACGGTTTAGCAAGTTTTTTATCGAAAATTCATTAATAATTTCAGTGAGATCTGCGCACCAATGCTAGAGACCATAAAAAAGCCAGCCAACCTTTTTGTTGGACCAAGGCGTCAGAAAACAGTTTCTAACTTCTGAAGTGGAAAATAACGGAGAGGCCGATCTTGAGGTTGCCTGATTTTAGTAAACCTTTTCAGGTTCGTTGTGATGCAAGCGGGACAGCTATTGGCACTGTGATCAGTCAAGAGGACATACCAGTGGCGTTTTTCAGTGAAAAACTAAATGAGAGTTGGCAGAAGTATTCGTCATATGACAAAGAGTTCTATGCAGTGGTCCAAGCTTTGAAACATTGGAGGCACTACTTACTGGGCAATGAGTTCGTCTTGTTCTCTGATAATTCAGCATTACAATATGTAACGCAGCAGCACAAATTGAACCATAAGCATGCCAAGTGGGTAGAATACTTGCAGAGTTTTACTTTTGTGTTAAAACACATGAGTGGGCAAGTCAACAAAGTGGCGGATGCTTTAAGCAGAAGAGCCTTGCTCTTACAAGAAAGTGGCATACAGGTGATGGGATTTGAGTATCTGAAGGATTTGTACCAGATGGACGCGGACTTCAAGGAAGCTTTTGAAGCATGCCAAAATCCCGTATTAAGGAATACAAGCCCATGGCTAGATTTCAAGTTACAGGAAGGATTATTGTTTCGAGGTGGACAACTATGTATTCCAGACTGTTCGATGAGGGAAAATTTAGTAAGAGAGAAACACAGTGGCGGACTAGCGGGACATTTTGGCATCGATAAAACGTTGGAGCAGCTCGGGCATTTTTATTATTGGCCAAAAATGAGCCGGGATGTGCAGAGGTATGTAACCAGGTGTAAAATCTGCCAACTGGCGAAAGGACACAGCCAGAACACTGGACTGTACACACCCCTACCTGTTCCAATTAGGCCGTGGGATTCGGTCAGCATTGATTTTGTCCTAGGATTGCCTAGAACGCAGCGGGGATATGATTCAGTGATGGTGGTGGTGGACAGGTTCTCGAAAATGGCTCATTTCATTCCTTGTTGGAAAACTAGCGACGCCACATACGTGGCACACCTGTTTTTTACAAAAGTAGTTCGATTACATGGCTTACCTAGAACTATTGTTTCAGATAGGGATGTGAAGTTCACGGGACATTTTTGGCGCACCCTGTGGAAAACGTTGGGCACGAAGTTAAATTTCAACTCTGCGTATCACCCGCAGACTGATGGACAGACAGAGGTGGTGAACAGGAGTTTGGGAAACTTATTACGAAGTTTGACAGGAGAAAAATCACGATTATGGGATCGAGCTCTTGCCCAGGCAGAATTCGCTTATAACGATTCACCCAATCGGAGCACCGGATTTAGCCCATTTCAGATTTTGTATGGTATGCATCCTCGAGGGGTACATGAACTACGAGATTTGGGACAGCTAGAATGGAGAAGTGCAGATGGGGAAGATTTTGCTGAAGCAATGAGCGAACTTCATGAAAAGGTCAAATTAAGATTGCAGGACAGCACGCAGAAACACAAATAGCACGCAGACACAAAGCGACGAGAGGTACATTTTGATGTTGGAGACAAAGTCCTTGCGCATCTGCGCCGGGAACGGTTTCCTAAGGGCACATATAACAAGTTGAAATACAAGAAAATCGGTCCATGCAAAATTCTGCGGAAGTTTTCGGCTAATGCGTATGAAATTCAGCTGCCACCTGATATAGGCATCTCACCTATATTCAACGTGGCATATCTGTTCCCATATCATGCCTAGGCGGAAGATGATAGGATGGTACAACCACAACGGGACACCGAGTTAGAGAGCAGTCTTTGGAAAAAGCAGTTGCCTTTGGTCCGGACCCATGAAATTGAAGGAATCCTCAGCACCCAGGTAGCCAAGAAGACACGCAGGAAGGAGTATCTGCGTTACCTCGTCAAGTGGAGAGACCGTCCAATGGAGGATAGCTCATGGCTCGACGCGGCGCATATTCAGAAGGCTGGTTACTCGGTGGAGGAGCTCATGGGATGCAGCAATGAGTTCTCTTTTACCCCGGAAGCCTTATGCAGGAGCATCTGGTCAACAGGGTGAAGACCAAAGGAGGGCAGACAAAGTTTTTGAAAAAGATTGGGGACGAGAAATAGTCCACTGAACGGACAGCAAGTCTGTCACGTTCTTATGTTTTTTTTTCTTTCTTTCTTTGTCAGCTACATTGTTAATTGTTGTTATTTTAGTTTCTGTTCATTATGTCTGAATTATTGTAATAGGTTCTAATTAGAAACGGTAATAGTAGGTTAGGGTCATTAGACAGTTAACAATAAATTCCTATTGTAAAGAGCAGACTAAGTAAACTAGTTAATAGTCAAACAAAGTCATGCCTGTAGTAACTGCTAAACTGTAATTGAGCAACTACTAGCAGTTACCAAACTGCCTGGAAACAATGTATAAAAAGACAAGCAAGCAAACCCAGTTGGGTTTTTCAGCAGCGGAGCGCACACAAGAGAATAACAGAAAATAAATATACATTTCCTTCATCTTATTTCAGTGCACAAGCAAACATATTATTCATATATGTGTCCTCAGTAACAAAAGCCTGTATGTACAGTGCTGTATAAATATTTCACTTTTATTTACATATATCAAAATTTCTTTACAGTATTCGAAGAGTTACGAACTAGCAGAGAAGAAAGCGAACAAGAGGCGGAAAGGACCAGCACCCACTACGGGTTCAAACCAAACAAACACAGTCACCAGGTAAGCAACCAGAACTGGCAGCGAATGAGTCTATCTTCTACTTAATTTTACAATTTATTTTCTCAGCATAAAAATTACATAGAACTGTTCATCATAGTGCAACCGAACAGCGTTGCAACCAACACCACAAACCCTCCTAAGTTAGGACCAAGGGTTTGACAAACCCAGGAATTCCAAACACGACAAATAAACAGGTATTCCACATAACAAGCGACCATAACCCGTAACCAGGACCAACACTCATTACAGAAAAGCAAAACAAGAACAAGGCTACCCGGAAGGAGTCGACGAATGCCACTATCATGACCCAGAGGACGGCCACACCTGCAAAAGACACAAAAGGTGGAAGGTCAGGGTTTCTTTTAAATAAAACCCTTGCATAAGAAGTGAAGCCGTAAAGCCTGGAAACGAAAACCTTGAGCATGGATGTAAGAGAGTGACCATACCTTAAAGTGAGCCGGAACAGTAGGCCAAAAGAACCCCGAACCAGAGACCCCTGCCCACAGAGGGGCCGAAGAACGTTAGTCTCTGTGCAAATAAAGGTAAAGAAACTCCAGCATAGAACTGTGACATACCTTGTCAAAAATAGCCGAGCGCAAGAGAGGAAAGAACCCAGAATTCCATCAACTTGGGTAGTTGTCGAGCTGAGCAGACCGAGCACCATTACGCCATAGCAATTAACCAAAGAATTGTCAAGAAGACCAGACCAGATAGTACCCACGTAACCAAACAAAGGAGAGTGTTCACAGCCATGAAAAATGAAACGAGCATATGATGGAACCGAAATAACTTACCACAGAAACCGAGCGCCGGACAGACAAACCAACACAAGAACGACAGAGTATAGTGGAGCCCTCATCATATCACCACGGAACAGGCGGAAAACCAAAGGGTTTCATCACAGAGAAATAACCAGAGGCGGAACCAAACAACACAGAGACCACCGAGACCAAGCACCGTAGATAGAAATGACCGCAAGGGCGTGAACCGGGTAACAGAAACAAGGTAGGGTTTGCGAGGATCCCGAGGAGAACAGGTGTCCAACGGAGGAGTAATGAGAGTACATGCCAAGTTGATTGCCAATTAAACAATAATCAATTTCCAATTAACGCGTATCTTAACCAGTTCAATAACGTAAATCCACATCAGCTGAGGCAAGGCGGGACCACTTGGGTTGGCCCCATCATGATAGCTAATATTTTCATGCATCTTTTTCTGGTGAACTATAATTTTTAGTGAATGAGGTTTTTATCCATGAAAATTATTAACTTTCCTTTAATCTTATAGCTTGCACAACTAATGGTTTGGACCATGACTTTTCCCTCTTCCTCAGAGCTAATACATTGAGCCTTGACTATTTAGATTCTTTTTTATAAATGGGGAAAAACCTACCCTCTGATTATCTTTTGACACCTTTATAGACACGGTTTGTAGGTTGGAGATCACTACTTCAGGATTTTTATGGAAAATTTTGGAAAAAAACCGAGATATGGAATGCTTTATGAATTACCTTTTCTTTTATATAAGAAACCTTTCATAATTTGACTATATCAATTAGTTTAGAATAATAATACACCCTTGCTATAGATCTTCCAAAGTTGGTGTTTGTATATTTTTACTGCTTTTTTTTCACTTACCGAATCACCATGTATAAATACCATTTTATATTTACGTTCTTAGTTCTCTCGTAGGGTATTTCAACTCTATTTAATTACTCATTCACAATTTTCTTGCTAGACTTGTTAGGGTTTGACTACAAGCCAAGACATCGGTCACTTGAGTATCCCTTCTACAGATAATTTATTGGAATTACATTATTTTCCAAAGCATTAATCATTTTTGCTCATTATGGAATCATGGTTTAATAAAATTGACATTGTTATTTCTTGGTCAGTACTACACATCCTAGAAATATTTGTAAGGATTAATTTGTTAGGTTTTTACTTTTAAACGACCTCCATGGATGGAAGAGTTATTTTTTATTTCTTTTTATTTCGCTCCCCGTTATAGGACTCCCCTCAAAATACAGGAATTAGGATAGACGTAGTTGAACCTTCCTTTTTACTGAAGCAAGCGTAAAATAATTGTTTAGCAATTTGTACATTAGACTTAAGCTTCAAGTCCAAATTTTATTAACTCTTTTATTACATTTTTGTTTCCCTATTTAATTGTTTAGGTCTCTCACGATCGGTTTTTGTAACTTAATTGAACCTGTCACAGGATATGATTAAAATGATACAATCTTATGTATAATTTTCATATGATTTTGTTACCTTAAAGTTCAATGTATAATTTTGAAGTCTTCTGTTAATGTATTTTTCTTGTGAGGAATCGATTCTCTCTTAGCTTGTTACGTAAAATCCTCTTATCTAAAACTCACTAACAACCTTCAAAATTTCTGAGTTTTGTTTTCCAGACCTACGGTTTTACAGGGAGGCTCAACCTCCTTTCTCAAAGAAACATCATACTCAACTTATCATTTCAAGAGAAGTGTAACCTTATCCTTACAAATTATTTTCTCACTTTTTCAATCAGGTCATTAAATGGTGTTTCTTCCGGTCATAATATCATCTTTTGCGACATGTAATATTTGCATGCATATTTTTCTGGTGCAATATAAGTTTTAGTGAATGAGGGTTTTATCCATGAAAATGATTAACATTCCTTTAATTTTATAGCTTGCAGAACAAATGGTTTGGACCTCGACTTTTCTCTCTTACTCAGAGCTGACACATTGAGTCTTGACTATTTAGCTTCTTTTTTATAAATTGGGAAAACCCTTCCATTTGATTATCATTCGACATTTTTATAGACATGGTTTGCAGGTTGGAAGTCACTACTTCGGGTTTTTTTATCGAAAATTATGGAAAAAAACCCCAGGTATGGAATGCTTTATGAGTTACTTTTTCTTTTATATAAGAAACCTTTCTTAATTTTATTATCTTAATGAGTTTATAATAATAATACACCCTTGCTATAGATCTTCCAAAGTTAATGTTTGTATATATTTATTGCTATTTTTTCACTTACCAAATGACTATGTATAAATATAATTTTATATTTGCATTCTTAGTTTTCTTGTAGGGTATTTCAACTCTATTTAATTAATGGTTCACAATTTTCTTCCTAGACTTGTTAGGGGTTCACTCCAAGCCAGGACATTGGTCGCTTAAGTATCCCTTCTACTGATAATTTATTGGAATTACAATATCTTCCTATTCTGACTTCAGTCCTAATCATTTTTCCTCATTATGGAATGATGGTTTAATAAACTTGACATTGTTATTTCCTGGTCAGTACTACACATCTTAGAAATACTTGTAAGGATTAATTTTTTAGCGTTTGAATTTTAAATGACCTTCGTGCTTCGAAGAGTTATTTTTTCTTTCTTTCTATTTGGCTCCCTCTTGTAGGATTCCCCTCAAAATACAGGAATTAGGACGGACCTAGTTGAACCTTCCTTGTCACTAAAGCAAGCATAAAATAATGATTTAGCCCTTTCTTGTTACTGCAACAAGCATAAAATAATTTTTTAGCAGTTCGTACATTGGACTTACGCTTCAAGTCCAATTTTTCTTAACTCTTCTATAACATATTTTTTTCCCTATTTAATTGTTTAGGTCTCTCACTATTGGTTTTTATAACTTAATTGAACCTGTCACAGGATACAGTTAAAATTATCCAATCTTATGTATAATTTTCCTATGATTTTGTTAGCTTAAAGTTCAATGTATAATTTTGAAGTCTTCTATTAATGTCTTTTTCTTGTGAGGAATCGATCCTATCAATGTTAATTATTTGTACTTCAATTATAATACTTAATTGACAAAGTCCTTTTAAACTACTTAGATAGTTAATATGAATGTATTGTAGGCTTAATATTATTTATTTCCAACACATTTCCTTTATGTTGAATATATATTACTTATGATGTGTTAATTCTTGTAATCTTAGATTCTCTTTTATATATATATATATATATATGGACAATCCTAATACAAAAAGCAAGGTTGAAGACTCTTGGTTTTTAGGTTTCTGAACTTTTATACTTCCAAAAGGAATTGTCACTTGAAAATGACTACATTTTAGTTGAACGGTAACTTAGGTGCCTCATCTCATGGAAATCCCATAACCTTGCAAATGTTTCTACATATGCATCCTATTTACTTATATAACACATGCATACACATACAAATAAGCTTTTGATAAAAAAATATCTGAAACGATGAGCTAGCCGGTCATTTAATGTTTATTTTGGATGAAAACTTTTTATAGAGCTAATCATCACAAAGTTAACCATTTATTGATACAACTAGAGGCTTTCATACTATAAACACTTGAAATTACGTTTACTTCCTTTTTAGTGTTGATTTTCTAAGAGAAATATGTTCTTTTATTCTAATAATTACTTCTAATGATTTCATTAGCCAAGTGAAATTATGTGATGTACATTATTGAGAAACTATACATAGAAAATATCAAAATTAACATAGCGTTGATAATAGGACCATAAAGAGAGAACCAATCACAGAAAGTGGCACAAATTTTCACTGGGGAACCCATACTTAGGAGAAAAACCAACAACCTTTTCTTGGAGAAATTCTTCAGTTTAGCAAAGTTACAATGTAATATTTAAAATTAAAATTAGTTCAAATAGACCACATAATTTCACTTAAGTCAAAATTTGTCAAACAACCCAGAAAAAGGTTTGAATTCTTCCCAAAAAAAATTTCAACTCTACGAGAGACAATTTTTGTTAAGTATGCTTAGATTTGGTCAAACTACCTAGTTAAGTTTGTGGCCAAGCTGCCGAGAAAGTCTGAGTCAACAAACCAAAAGCGCTTGGTAAAAATTGATCAATGGTCTAATAAATTCAATTTAACTATGGTAAATGATGGTCGTACATTTGTCTTCTTCTCCTCTCTCTCCTTCATAGGTGTGAACATAAAATAGATTGTTTTTTTTTTTTGAATTGATGTCCATATGAGGGAGGTCAATTTTGTATTTATATTGGTCGAATAGTGCCCAAGGGGCATGTATCCTTATGTTTGCGTGAGCAATATTTTGGGTTCAAGTGGACCTTTTTGGAAGTAATTTAAACTGAAAATTTCAAATTTCAAATTTTTTTTTTTGTTTAATTTTTAATTTTTAATTTTGTTTTAGGGTTGACTTTAATACTAAACTAGGGATGTATTCAATTTTAAGTTTCACATATTTCTTATTTTCTA
Source organism: Pinus taeda (assembly GCA_000404065.3). Lineage (NCBI taxonomy): Eukaryota > Viridiplantae > Streptophyta > Pinopsida > Pinales > Pinaceae > Pinus > Pinus taeda. The sequence goes on along the minus strand of APFE031674103.1, from coordinate 44,010 downwards.
AATAACTTCTCCATCCAATGGAAATATTGATTGAGATAACTATGCTAATGTATCCATACACTTCATGTTCTAATATAGAACCATTAGGAAATAACCTTGCATCGACATTATGTGAAGGATGTAGTCACCTAATAGTAAAATCACATTTCTAAATGGATCTAGTCACCCACTAGCCCAAAACATTTGGGTGATATGGTTAGAGAATTTTGATCTAGGTCAGCAATGCTAGTCTTTATTCACCATATGAATAAGTAATCACTAAGATAAAGGTCAATACCTTCAACCAGAAAATGACTAAACCTTGCACCAATTACCTTATTTGCATGCCAATTGAATAGGGGAACATTTGTTCGATGCAAAAATCGCTGACTCTACCCACTAGCCAAGTACTTCATAGAAATATGGTTTCAACCATCTGACTAGGGGAGCACTCTAGGCCTTGATTCTCTTTGGGAGATTATCCTTAGCCACATTACATGGCCCTTGGTAATTACCCTTGACCTAAGGAGAATGTCTTCCCTTGATAGCATTGCAGCATGAACACTACCTCTAACTTAGGGAACCATTCCCAACCACTCAAAGCTTGTCCATGAAGTAAAAAAATTACACCCTGGTACAGAGGATTTCTGAGTATGTTAGCAACCTATTCGTCAAGAGCCATACACTTCCATTATGTACCATTACATGGTACTATATCTCAGTGTGCTATTATATGTCATCACGATAGTCTCCAACACCCAATCAAATAACCCTTGAAGTTGCTTCTAAATCCACCCTATGTCTCAACTAGCCAAATTAGCTGCCATTTGCTCATCTTCTGTAATGCTAAGTGCAATAGGGGCTTGCTTCTTATTCATCTACGATATCGTAGTAGAACCTTAATGGTAAAAACATCGTGGTGTGATTTTCCTATCTTTTGTATTCTCTCCTCAATTTGAATATGTATATCTCTACAGGTTTACTTCATCATTTCAATTCATATCTAACTATATCACAGTGGTACCTCAACACATGTTGTGTTGTATCCTTAGCTCAACCATAAACTAACTGGATTCCTTCACTAGATCCCTCATAATAGTCTCTTTCTAGTCACCCTAACTAGGTGCTCCCTCTAAACGCAGATCTTGTTATGGCAATAATGTTTCCTCCCTTTTCCATAACTATTTCCTAGTCACTAAAACATATTTATTGTTTGCCATGGTTAAATCATAGAAAAAATACTGCTCTTATTGATCTCCTATCTCTGAGCATCTAATCTAACAATATTGTAGTCCATCATATGAAGGATATCAACAATATACATCCCTTAACCAAGAAGTAATGCATCCAATCTAGATTCTTCATCTCAATCTTAGAAGTCAGCTCCCTCTCGCACTAAAGTAGCGCTTGAATGCTCCCTCTAACATGAAAGAAAATCCTCCTACCACTGCTACTCTATCTATCATGTGATTCCTTCATATTATATTTTAAACAAGTCAGATAATAACAAGATTAACCGATAATCAACATACATCCATCAATCCGAGAATATGATGCCTGTGATCCATACAAATATTTCTTTAGCTCACAAGTGTGAGATTCTCTCTGATGTACCTCAAATATCTAAGGTTTTTCTAGAAACACTTCTTCCTCAACCACTCCATTGAGAAGAAGAATATTTACATCCATCTCATGTAACATTTCATCCATAATAGAAGTATGTAAATAATAATTCTAATAGTAGTGTACCTAGAAACTAGAGGAAATATTACTTCATGGTAATCTCCCTCTTTTCAGGAGAACCCTCTTTCCATGAATCTCACTTTCTAATTCTCTATTCTTCCATATATCGTATACTTGATCTAGTAGATCCACATGGAATTCACCATTGACTTCCCCTGATTTCTTAGCACAATTACCTCCATTATGATATCCTTCAAATTTGTTGGCCTACATTTTACCTCTAAACTAGAAGCTCCCCGGCATGATTCTATATGTTAGTACAATTTCTCCCCTCTTGAGAAAAATCACTGTAGCTAGGTTTATGCTCGATTGTGTGAGAAATAATATTTTCCACAATTTTGCTTTGTTCTTCTTGATGCTTCCATGTGCTACCAAGGCCTTCATACCCTTCATGGTGTAATTACAACACTCATGAGGATGTCATGGAAGAAATGATTGTAACAAAAAAAAATATACAAAGGTAACAAGTCGACCCAAGAATAAAGAAAAATTCAAGGAATAAATATATAAAGTACTTATTATTTGATATGATGATTATACAAAATTGTCAAATCACTCTTTACCCTTGCCTTCATGCAAAAATCATTGAAATGCATCTGCAAAATCATTGTCTTGATCCTCACCATCATGTTAATTTCATTTTATTCCTTGCATGAGCAAGGGTTTATTTGTTTAGCTCTAGTGTTTTATCCACAACCCCTAATGTTTTTCTATATCGTAATCTTCAACATTTTTGTAGGGTTTACATATGTTAAGTCTACTAACTCTTCCATGAAGGGGTCATGTTTAGTATGAAATTTATGACTTTTAAATCTTTATATGAGAGAGGTTTTCTCCTCAACTCCCTCTAGGTCTAGAGTAACTTTCAATATGTTATGGAAAAACCATAGTAGAATATCTCATCCAATACAATTCTAACTTCAAAAATATATAGAAGGGGTCTTGCTACACATACATGACAAAAACTCTTGGTTTTTTCTCTTTATCAATAGAATTCAACTTTTTTCTTGACTTTTGCCAACTAGGCCTAAAGAAGAGCCTTCTTTTAAGATTAAATTGGCCTTACTACTCTGATTTCTAGAGTTTTGTTTAACCCTTCCAACGAAGACAAAATATTTTAAGTTGAGCCATATTTACAAATATCTAATAAAACATGCTTCATGAATGTAATATGCATTCATCAAAGGGAGAATATGGAATTTCAATATCCTATAAAATTAGTCATCAACAACCTCCAAGCTTATCCTTGCAAATTTTTAAAATTTGAGATCACTTCCTTACCTAAACTAAAACTTTGTTGAAGCTTTTTCCTCTTCAAACACTATTTTATTGATCTTCCTTGGCCCTGAGGTACTTCAGAATTGTTTTTTCTAAGGTCTAAGGCCTCTTGACCACCTTTACATTAGCAGGCTATCCTGAGGCTAGTTATGGTTCCCCTATGTGCTTCTATCCATAGGATTTATTTACACAATAGAGGTTTCAACCCCTTATAGTGCATATTATAGAGTGAGTTTTCTTAACAAAAATTAGTTTTCCTTCTTTAGTGGATATAAAACAGTATTCCCTTGAAGTCCATCTTCATCTTCAACAATTTACTTGACCCATTTTCTTCCCAACAAAGATTCAAAACAATCTTGAACTTATGTGGTCTAATTTGAATCTTATTGGTTTGAGGATTTTGTTAGAATGGAAAACACCTCCTCATCAGCTCAGAGTAGAAGACCAGCTTGGATTGAAGTAAAACCCAAATTTACATGCCCATTTTACATGGTAATGCACCCCATAAACTGGTATAATGCATGATAACTCATCCTAGTGCACCAACATACCACATTAACCTAGAAAAGCATGCCTTATCTCTACAATAAGGACACATTACGTGACTTTCATGAGATCATGAATGAAAACAATGAGTAAACTCACTATGAATCTGTCATTTACTCAAAGTTGGCTCTAAAAATATGGAAGGGATCGCCTCATACTCATATTTAGAAGTTTCCTATCCTAGTAGAGGCTAATATGCAGGGAAGGAGTAATAAAGTAGACGAAAATTTTGGATTTTGCCGAAAGTGAATTGATCATGAAATTGGAAAAATCAGTGCCTCCCCTCACCTATATATTGAAGGCTAGACCATTGTAATAGACATTGTAATTAGCGCATTGTTATGATGCCAAGATATTGTTGAGATAGAGAGAGAGAGAGAGAGGAGATAAGAGTTGAAGAAAGGCATATTGCAACAATATGGTTCTAATCTTCCTTTGTTAATTAATAATATAGATCCACCATTGTTCTTTCTATTTCATGATCTAATGCTCACAATTTTTCATGTTTATGATTCAATGATTTACATTAACATTTTGATGTTGATGCATTCAAAGTTTATATGTTTTTATATGTCAACATGTTGAATTGTTGAGGTTTATATATGTCATGTGAATCACGTGTTGCTTGTCTTGTGTGTACACCTAATTCTTGGAGTTGGTTGAGGGTTCCTCCTCTACCACGCTAATGGGTCCAACAAAAAAGTATAAGAATATTAAGGTAACCATTCACCCTTGCTTTGTTAATACCTTTCTAAAATTTTCATGTTTGAATGCCATTTTGTTGAAAATATTCAAATCCCTTGACCTGTTTTCCTAAGGTACTATGAAACCTGAGATTGTTTAATGTCCATCTACTTGTGCATTAATCCCTACAACAAAATTGGAGACTCTAGCGGGGATCACCCTTTGATTCCTAGTTTTTAATCTCCTAGATCTTGGATCTTTGTCCCTCTCTGCTTTTATCTGTTGTTGTTAGCCTGAATTCTTCTCAATTTTCTTTCTCGTAGCTAATAATTTTGTTCTGTTCCTTTGGTTTGACCTAGATTTAACTGTTCTCCAAGTGAAACTACTATAGTTTTCTCTTATTGTGCCCTCCATAGTGTTATAACTCCCTTCTCTACCTAACATAGAGTGTAACCCCTGCTGGTAATGCCTTGTGTGATCTAGAGACCTGTGTTATAGGGAAAAACCTCTTATATCCACATAGTTTTGTGGATTTCACTATTTTACAGTCTAACTTATTCGTCCATCTTTGGATTTGTTCTATTCAACTCTATTTCTATTGGTTTCATGCATGCATGTCGTTATTTTTGAAAAAACAACTTAATTACATTAGTTTGGTTTTTTTTTTTTTTTCTTTCTATCATTTTAGCTAGTTGGTTCAAGTTTATTTTTGCGCTTGTTATCTGACCATTGTATCTATGCCTTTATTTGGTTATGTTATAACTGCATTAGAACTATTTGTCTTCAAAATGACGCATAATTACTCTCTCCTTGTAGAAATTCTTCTTCTTTGAACTGAAATAGAAAAGTGTATTTTTTGAATTGTTTGAGCTAGGTCTCACAAATTCCATAGATCCACATCCCTTTGAAGACATTAATAAAGTACCTTTAAAATGAACTTGATAATAAAATTGATGAACAACTCTTTTTTAGGATACACAAATATTAGTTTAGGCCAGAGTCTTGGGTTAGGCTATGTGAGTCAACTCCCGAAGGTTGCAAAACTTAAACTAGTGTCATTAAAGAGAGAAAATTTTGCTACACTCATATCATATGGGATCGGTCCTCCAACAATGGAGAAGTGTGAGGGAACATCGGAGCGTGAAAGAAGGTAGTCCAACTTTGATTTCATTTCATTGCATATCCATTATGCAGGGGATACTTTCGGGGATATAAGAGCTAAGATGAGAACTCATGTATTTTACCCATATAGCCTAATTCCCATGACCATGACCCCGTTAGTGTTGTATATGATTTGAGATGAAATTAGTGGCCATACTTATAGGGATAAACATAAGGTGACTAGGGTGTGCTACCCCGATACCTGAATAGGAAAACCTACTCCGTCATTGGTTTGTTGGGAGGGTACTCATGCTCACGAGAGTGCTTTGTCCCTTCTTAGTGAGGTCGGGGTGAAGCTTATTAGTAATCATAATTTATGCATTAGAACAGATCCCTCTTATGTCCCATCGGTACTAGGTTGCATCTCTAGCTACTTGCCGCTATCGAACAGAGTCTTTTTCCCTAACTCCTTGTTGATCTCTTTCAATTTTTTTTTTAGGTGTGTGTTGTTTGCTACTAAGACTATAATATATATATGTGTGTGTGTGTGTGTGTGTGTGTGCGCGTGTGTGAGTGTGTGTGTGTATCACACTTAATCTCAAATTTTGTTCAAATATACCATTCATTGTGGCTACCTTAGGCCCTTGTCATTTATCTCGCCAATGATGAGTCCTTCCTCCACTTTGTGTTGGTGTGGAGCCTGATTATATTCTCTAATCATAGGTATCACTGCATTGGACCCCAGTTCATAATGTGGCGGCAAAACCACCCGTAATATTTTGACTGCAAGGGGGGTCTGGGGGGGGCGACAACGATCTTTAATAGCCCCCCCTAGTGGGGGATTGGGGGTAGCCCCGAAGCTAAAAGTAGATGTAAAATTGCCTTGTAAAATGTTGTAATTTCGTAGTCAATTTGGGCCTTTCATTAGGCAGAGATTTGACGGTAGAAGTTATGTTTAATTTAGGGTTTTTTCCCTAGAAGGAAACCCCTCACTATATATGAGGGAATTATATTGCGTCTATGTAGATTTGTATTCTCAGTAAGAAAGAGAGAGGAGATTGCGTGAGAGCAAAGAGGGAATTACAATGGATCTCTTGTAGGTTGTATCTCTTCATTTTGTTGGATAATATAAAAGGAAGGACTAGATGTTTCTCCATGGACATAACCCAAATTGGGTGAACCACGTATATCTATGTCTCTCTTGTTTTATGTATTTTCTGTGTTCCACTACTCTGTAATATATAATTTTACAACAACTGGTATCAGAGCTGAATGTATGTTTGGTTGATAAAATCGTAGGAGAGAAGGGTTCCTGATTTGAGTGGGAGAAATGGCAAAAGATGGTAGGTTTAGGGTCAAAAAATTTAACGACCAAAACTACCAGTTGTGGAAGATGTAGATGGATGATTATTTGTACCAAAAAGATCTGTACCAACCATTAAGCAGAAAGGCAAAGAAGCCAACAAGTATGACAAACACATAATGGGATATTCTCGACAGAAAGACAGTTGAAACAATACAGCTATGCTTAGCGGTGTCAGTAGAATTTAATATTTCAAAGTAAACGATAAGAGAGGGTTTGATGTCGGCATTGGCCAAACTATGTGAAAAACCCTCAACCTCAAATAAGGTATTTCTTATGAAGAATTTATCTAAGATGAAGATGTCAGAAGGTGGATCTCTTTCTAATCATTTAAATGAATTTAATACAGTTACCAATGAGTTAATTTCTATAGGGGTAACTTTTGATGATGAAGTTAGGGATCTGTTATTTCTGTGCTCATTTCTAGAAAGTTGGAAAGGTTTAGTTATGGCCATTAGTAACTCTATCTCTGGATCTAGTACTTTAGAGTTTGATGATGTCATCGGTGCAATCCTTAGCAAGGAAATGTGACGGAAAAGCTCCAATGAGACATCAGACAATGCTTTGACTGCAGAGACTAGGGGAAGAAAAATGGAAAGAGGAAAGAGCCCAGGATATCGCAATAAGTCAAGGAAAGGAAGATCAAATTAGAGATCGGGGATAGTGTGTTGGAAATGTGGGAAGAAAGGACACCTGAAGAAAGACTACAAGTCTTGGAAGGGGAAAGAAGGAGATGTGCAGAAAGAAAACAATCATGAAGGGAATGTGACATGTGATGTGTTGCAAGATGCTTTGATTATTTCATTAGAAAATATTATGGATGCCTGGGTGGTAGATTTAGGAGCCTCATTCCATGCCACACCTGATAGGAAACATTTTCATGATTATGTTCAACGAGATTTTGGACATGTTCGACTGGGTGATGATAAACCTTGTAAAATCGTTAGAATGGGTACAATTTTCATAAAACAACATAATGGAAATCAATGACTATTTAAGGAGGTAAGGCATGTTCCAGATCTGAAGAAAAATCTGATTTCAATTGGGCAGTTGGGAGGTGAAGGTTGTGTGACTACTTTTAAAGATAAAACCTACAAGGTCACTAAAGGAGCCCTGGTAATAGCAAAAGAAGAATAGGTTGGTACATTTTATTTATACAATGGTATTTCTAATTATGTTAATGCTTTAACCTCTACAGGAGAAGATATAACATTGTGGCATCATGGGTTGGTCACATGAGTGAGAAGGGGATGCAGATTATTCACTCAAGAAATTTTTTTCCAAGTTTGAAGCATGTTGATTTAAAATTATGTGAAAATTGTGTTTATGGAAAATAAAAGAGAGTGAGATTCCTCAAAATTGGGACAGAAAAGAAGAGAGAAAAATTAGAGCTTGTGAATACAAATGTATGGGGACCTGCTTAGGTATCATCTCTTGGTGGCTCTTATTATTATGTTACTTTTATTGATTATGAAACCAGAAAAACTTGGATTTGTTGTATTCGAAATAAATCTGATTTATTTCATACTTTCAAGAAATGGAAATCTTTGGTTGAAAATGAGACAGGAAAAAGCTTGAAGTGTCTCAGATCAGAAAATGGAGGTGAATATTGTAACAAATAGTTTGATAGGTACTGTTTAGAGAATGGAATTCACAGAGAGGAGACAGTTCGAGGAACACCACAAGAAAATGATGTGTCAGAAAGGATTAACAAGACAATCATGGAGCATGCAAGGTGCATGATTGCATCCAGGACTTCCTTTACTATTTTGGGTCGTTGTTGTAGATACTGTTGTTTATCTAATAAACAGAGGGCCTTCAAGTTACTTGGATGGTGGTATTCCATAAGAGACATTGATAGGTAAAAAGGTAAACTACTCATTTTTAAACACTTTTGGTTGTGAAGCGTTTGTCCACATTAATAAAGAAGTAAAACAAAGCTTGAGGAAAAATCAATGAAATGTACCTTTATTGGCTATGGTGTTAATGATTTGGTTATCACTTTTATGATTATGAAAAACAAAAAATCATTAGAAGCATAGATGCCATATTCATAGGTTTTGTATAAGGATCAGCTGTAGGAAAAGAAACAGGAAAAAGAAAACAGAGAATACACAGTGCTTGATGAGATCACAAAAAAAATGATGGACCTGAAAATCATAATGATCAACAACAAGAAGCTCCTAAAACACCTAAAAGTGGTGCTAGAAGATCTACCAGGATAAGTAGACATCTTAAATGATACTCTCCTTCATTATATTATGTATTGTTGACTGATTCTAGTGAACCAGAATATTATGAAGAAGCAGTGCAGGTAGAAACTAGGAAGAAGTGGGAGTAATCCATGAAAGATGTGATAGACTCCTTAGCACATAACTAGACTTGGGACTTAGTTAGGTTGCCTGAAGGTAAAAAAACATTGTAGAATAAATGGGTTTGCGGGTTGAGAGAAGAAGATGGAGGTAGAAAAAGGTATAAAGCTAGACATGTGGTTGAGGGGTTTTCATAGAAAAGGGTATAGAATTTGATGAGATATTTTCTCCTGTTGTTAAAATGACTTTAATTAGAACTATTTTAAGTCTAGTAGCAGCTGAAGATTTTTCTCTTGAGCAGTTAGATGTAAAGACAACCTTTCTCCATGGGGACTTGGATGAAGAGATATATATGTAGTAGCCACAAGGAGATGAGGTGAAAGGGAAGGAGAAACTAGTGTCCAGGTTGAAGAAGAGCTTGTATGGCTTAAAACGGGATGCAAGGAAGTGGTATCTAAAATTTGACAGGTTTATGTCTGAACAAGGTTATAGTAGATGTCACTCTGATCTTTGTGTTTATCTCAAAAGGAAAAATGATGGCAGCTATATTATATTTTTATTGTATGTAGACGACATGCTTGTTGCGGGTTCTAACTTGCAGGAAATAAATGTGATCAGAAGAAAATTGGCGAACTCATTTGCAATGAAGGATTTGGGTGCTGCAAAACAAATCCTTGGTATGAGAATAACTAGAGACACGAAGAATCGAAAATTAACATTGTCTCTGAGTGAGTACGTAGAAAATGTGTTGAAAATATTTAATATGTAGAATGAAAAACTAGTTAGTATACCTTTGGCTAGCCATTTCAAACTAAGTAAGGAGGTGTGTCCCAAGACACAGGAAGAAATGGCTTATATGTCTAAAGTTCCATATGTATCAGTAGTTGGAAGCTTAATGTATGCAATGGTATACACAAGGCCTAATATTGCACATGCATTGGGAGTTGTAGGCAGGTAAATGAACAATCTAATAAAATAACATTGGATGGTGGTGAAGTGGATTCTCAGGTATTTGATAGGTACTGCAAATCACGCATTATGCTTTGGTGGATCAAACATTGCTCTACAGGGATATGTTGATGCAGATATGGTGGGTGATAGAGATAACAAGAGGAGAACAACATGATATGTCCTTACTGTACGTGGAACAACTGTCAGCTGGGTTTTAAAACTGCAAAGTTGCACACTCAACAATGAAAGTAGAGTATGTTGTTGCTACAAAGGCTAGTAAAGAAATGATTTGGTTATAAAGGTTTTTGGATGAATTAGGTAAGAAGCAAGAGTTGGGCAGGTTATACAGGGATAGCCAGAGTGCCATAAATCTTTCAAATAACTCTTCATTTTATTCCAAAAATAAACATATACAACTCAGGTACGCTTTCATATGGCCAACATTAGAATATGGACAATTGAAGCTTGAAAAGGTACACACTAGCCAAAATCCTACAGATATGTTAACAAAAGTTGTAACCAGGGAGAAATTGAGATTCTAGTCAGTTTCAATTGGTCCTAAAGTATGATGAAGAATATGAGAAACAACAAGGTCCAAAGTGGAGTCATTTTCCAACAAATGAAGCAGCGGTGGAGTTGCTATAATCAGTCTCCAAGTGGGAGATTCTTAGGTGTGGAGCCTGATTATCTTCTTTATTCAGAGGTATCACCGCATTGGACCCTAGTTTGTAATTTGGCGGCAATGCCGCCCGTAATATTTGCACTGCAATGGAGGTCTCGGGGGGCATAAATGATCTTTAGGAGGCCCCCCTAGTAGGGGATTGGGGGCAACACCCCCGAATCTAAAAATAGATGTAAAATTTCCTTATAAAATGTTGTAATTTCATAGTCAATCTGGGCCATTCATTAGGCAGAGATCTAACGGTAGAAGTTATGTTTAATTTCGAGGTTTTTTCCCTACAAGGCAACCCCTCTCTATATATGAGGGAATTGTATTGTGTCTATGTAGATCTATATTATGAGCAAGAAAGAGAGAGGATATTGTGTGAGAGCGAAGAGGGGAATTACAACGGATCTGCTGTAGGTTGTATCTCTTCATTTTCTTGGATAATATAAAAGGAAGGATTGGATTTTTTATGTGGACGTAGCCCAAATTGGGTGAACCATGTATATCTGTCTCTCTCTTGTTTTATGTGTTTTCTTTGTTTATATTTTTGTAATATTTTATGTGTTCCCCTACTTTGTCATATATATTTTTCTAACACTTTAGAGGAATTATTGAGCTTCAGTGAGTCAAATTCCCCTGCTACATAAGGGAATTGGTCTTTTGTATCAAATAATGAATCATATAGTTCTTCACAAGAGTCTCTTTTACCATAGGACTTGTTTACTGAAGGTGTCTTGCCTCATTTTAATCCTCTTGGGCCTAGTTTGGTTCAGGCTTCACCCTTGCATATCATGTCTTCATTAGTTTCCACTCCCAATGTCTTGATGACTACTCGTGGGTCATGGTTTTTTTGGGACAACTTGTGTCTACTACCACTTCTACCACCTACAACTAGATCATCAAATTCAATTGGTTGTCCTACTATTCAGATTATGCATAGTCTAATCATTCCAACTACACTTGCTATGGGTGGAGTTCAAAATTTTCCTGTCTCTACCCCATTTGTGTTAGCTCTTGGAGCTTCAACTTTGACAATCATATGTGATTTTAGTATGACTATTTTTAACTATCTATTTGGATGGAACTCTTTTGTAATTTTTAACCCCTAAGATGTTATGAGTGGGGGAAATGTTTCCACCATCTACATACCCATTGGGATATTGTCAATTACCATACCTCCTATAGTACAATCTGGTCCTTCATTGAATGATCTTCTTTCCCTCAATTGTCATACCATCAATGGTGGTCCTACACTCATTGTTCCTTATGTGGCTAGTATTATCCCTCAACCTAGTCTCGTTGCATCTATTTGGCCCCCCTTAACTAAAAACTATTGAATCAAGGAGGCAACTTCTATCCAGGGGGAAGCCTATTCTTTAGTACCCAACTTCAATCTACGAGTGTGCCTTATGGCCCACCATTTTATATCACTCGACCTCCACCACAATGAAACTACTATTTGTTGCAACCTGCATAACCTTATGGAACGTAGTTGATGAGGGGACCTTTTGGTACCTCACGTCATCTTGTTCAACCCTAGTTTGATTTGGGGGAACCTACACCTTTTCCCTCCTTGGATGCTTTAGACATCTTGGATCTATACAATTTAATGGATGACCCCATCAACCATAACTTACTTTGGCTTCCAATCCCACACAAAATTCCTGCAGACATTTTGAATTTCGATGGAAAATAGGGAGATGACTGGAAAACACACATCACAAATTACCACCTTCAGCATGCATCAAACTTTATGACTGACAGTAGTATTCAACTCATAATCTTCCCCTACACCTTGACTAGAAACACTTCTAAGTGGTACATTGAGTTACCATGAACTTCAATGAATAATTTCAACTCACTTGCCATGGATTTCCTAAAGAACTTTCAGTTACCTATTCACTATGAAACTAGAATGGAACTTTTAATGACAATTCGCGAAGACACTTACACCCACATCTTCGATAACATACATGAATGGAGACACCAAGAGAGGCTTGTCAAGCCCCCCATTCTAGATTACTTTTTAGAAGACTAGTTCTGCAAGTCACTTCTACCTCCCATCAGAGAGGACATTGCCATGGATAACATGGCCAATAAAGATAAATATATTATATGTGTTCACAATTTAGATCTAATTTATATCAAATATGGCATGATTTATGATTTGATCCCTAATTCCCCTAGAACTTTCAATTCTCACACTAGTCATCCGCATAGTGGTCATGTTAGACGGTATCATTGGCATTATCGGAGGATTCGTTGTAAAACAATTGAGCAAGCAAGTTTCCCAATTGTATATTGATGTCAATCTCATTCCTACTACCAAATTTTATTCTCCTCCAACTACTACGATCAACTTTGTGTAGTATACACAAAAATCCAACATTAAGAACAAGAAGAATAAGAAAAGCACTGATCCTTTTGAAGAGAAATAAATTTCCCAGGAAAACCCAATTTAGAAAGCTACTACTAATGCCAAATCTAAGAAAGCAAAGAAGAAATATGTCAAGTCCCCTTGCAAGATATGATTTCAGGACCATTTAGCCTATAAATTTCCTCTTCTCCAAAAGTGTAGTGACTTCCTTGCAGTAAAGGACATTGGTCAAACCCCTTCTATCATTCATAGCCCTTTTCCTGCTAAGGAGAAACAACAAAATATTTTTACGAACTCACCACCACCTCTGTAAGGGGGAAACAATGATTCACATCCCCATCCTTCTAGAGAATGATCATAAACTATTTATGCCTTTCAAAAAGCTGATTTGCAAACAAGACCTAAAAAATATGGAAATCTTGTCCCAAACACTTAAGAGATGGCCTTGAGTTTCATTCCACCCCAATGATATACATATCAAAAGGCTTACTGTTCACCCCATTATAAGTCCCCCAAAAGGGACACTTTAATGTATGATGCATAATCAAACTTCTCAGGTTTCTCATAACTACAAAATTATAAAGGATATGGCAAAAGTGCCCTTTGTTATGTAGGCACTGAAAGTATTACAAAGTTACCAAGCACAACGAAAATAATTCCTTTCAACCATAGGTGGGGTTGATCCTCAGGATTCCAATGTAGCAAGTTTCAACATGGAGAAGAGTGAACATAGCCTCTGACATCACATTTCTCTCCAAGTGCAAGTCATGATGAGGGGTAAATCCAATCGTCACACCATCATTGATGAAGGTGCATCAACCTATGTCATGGCTACTTCCTCTTGGCTCTCCTTTGGTTCACCCACTCTTTCACCGTGGTAAAATTCCCTTACAGCTTTTAATGGCCACACATTCATCCCAAAGGGATATATTTCTAGCTAGCATATCACTCTTGGTGGGAAAGCTATAATGGTGTGCATTGAAGTCATAGATAGCCATCTTGAGTACATTTTGCTTTTGGTGCACAATTGGCCCTATGTTATGACTATCATTGTTTCATTTTTTTTTTGGCTCATCCTTCTTCCTTTGGATGGAAAAATTATAATTGTGGATAAATTTTTCTTCTACACCCCTGATTTTAACCTGTTACTCATTGGGAATGTTCCTTTAGTGGGCGGCATACTTGACTCTTATGCTAGTTTTTGTACTTGTCTTATGAAGGATTACTTTCTCTTAGGTTGTTTTCCTCTCCCACTGGTCGAGGTTCCAGTGACTGTGTCAATTATCTCTACTGTTTTGAATGCCTTAACAGATCCTTTGATCCTCCCAATCCCTTCTATCATTGGTTTCTATGGAGAGAAGATGCCACCGTTAGTAGTGAAACTTGATTATCAGGCTATTTAGTTTGCATCTGACTCTCTATCTTATTTGGTTACAACCGATGGTACATCCTCCTCTCTCATCGCTTCTCCCTATACTAATTTCCTTATTGAAGTATTACATTTGGATGAGGCTATCATGGAAATCATGTCTATAAACAAGAAAAAATGGGATGATTTTCATGAACATGTCTCAATCTCTTATCTATTTGGCTGGAATGAAAACTCTCTAGAAATATTGGCTTTTTACCAGCCTGAGATTGTTCCTCTCTCCTACACAACTATTCATGATATTGGTATGGAAGGCCACTTAGGTAACCTCTCGAACAAGATAGTTATTATGGAAAACATTTAGACTGGAGTTGACTACATTCCCAAGGTGATTGCAAGCTTCAACCTACCAATTTAAGAAATTCTGCGGTATTTTTTCTTGGTCTTATGAGAAAATTCATTTCATAGATACACCTATTTTCAAGCATGAGATCAAGATTTATAGGAATTCCAAGCCCATCCAGAAAAGACTTCAACTAATCCACCCTTGAAACACAACTACCATAAATATAGAAGTTGAAAAGTTGTTAAAATATGGTTTTAGATATCTTGTTCCTCTGACAGAATGGATATCTAACCTCATTCCCGTTGACCAAAAATAAGGAGCCATCTAGTTATGTGTTGATTACCATGATTTTAAGATTTCTTATTTGAAAAAAAATTATCCTACTGTTGGGTGCAGGATTCCTCAAGGGCATTTTTTGGGCTAAAATCCCATATTTTCATCCAATTTTGTAATCCAAATGTAAAGAATTTTCATTTTGTGGTCGTAGAGCACATAGGTGTTAAAAAATCATAGGGTTTCCCCCATTTATTTTCGAAATGTAATGCCGGCTGTAAAAGATCTACGCATGGTCCACGGACCATGGGATTATATAAATAGAGCTAAGCTGTAAGTAGCTTAAGAACCAATCAATGAAGAAATATTGAACATGTATGAGAGATAGCTCTGAAGTAGATTTCTAAGTCTTGGGTCATAGCATAGGTATAGGCTCAGTAGTTGAGTGCACAGAGGCCTAGAAGTCCACAATTGAGTGCGTGGACCCATGCAACTGAGTGTGCAAGGTGGGTCGAGTATATAATTGTTGGGAACTGCAAATAATGAGAATTATTTTGCAATTTATGCATCTTTATTTCCTATTTATGCATCTATTATATTCGGTATGAATTTCACTTATAATGCTTGTATGATGCGTGAATGTATGTAAATGTATTGGTTAAATGAATGTAAGTAAGAACATTTGTTTACGTGAAGCTAACTAAGATATGTTAATAAGATAAGAAAGACACTTAGCCTAGTTGTGAGATATCGCAGTTCACTGCCCTAGTAGCACGGAAGGACTTCAGCCCCTGGTTAGGGCTACGTGGAAGCCGAATGTACCCTTCCGCGAAGGTACTCAAGGGTGGAACAGAGGGTTAGGTGACCTGCATGAAGGCATGTTTAGCTGAAATAAACCGACATCACATCCATCTCAAGGGTGCAAAATCTTGGTTCCAGCATCCCTCCATACTGCTTCGGTTGGGACTTCAGTCTGCGCTCTGCAGGCTGATTGTAGGAATTTACAGGGTAAGTTCCTCAGATAGAACACCAAAGGACACCACTCACAAACAGATCACAGATCAATACACCAATATTTTTGACGTGGTTAAAACCCTCAAAGGAGGGAAACAGTCCACGACCTGAGCCAACACAGCACTACAGGCAATTTATTAATAAAAGAATGAAAATTTACATAAGCTTCTCTCATGCACGGTTAACCTACAAATGACCCTCCATGCGCTTTAAATAGAATTCATGGACCAATCGGGTGTCAAGCCACGGATCAAGTGTCGGTAATACCGAGGAGAGAATGAACCGTCGGATCACTACATATCGTGACCATCGGATTGTAAGTTACAAATGTACATAGTAAAGAAACACACTTTACCTAACTCTATACTAGACCAAGTTGAACTTAACTATTTCCTATGTGTCGGAATATCCTAACATCCCCCCTTAAGAACAACTTGGGATAGGATTGAAGGATTTACAAATATGACACAATAGGAGAAGGAAGGAGGCACTAGAGCCTATCCCCCCTTAGTGATAGCTTCCTGAACTCCAACCATAAATCGAAGTTTAGTAAACTTTGCCTTTGTGAGAGCCTTTGTGAAGATGTCTGCAACTTGATCATCTGTTGAACAATATTGCACTTCAAGAACATGGTCACGAATGAGCTTTTTGATGAAGTGCATGTGTAGTTCAATGTGTCTGCTACGCTGATGTTGGACTGGATCTTTGCATAGTTGAATGGCACTTTGATTATCACACCAAAGTGTAGTCGGATGCTGCTGATGAAAGCCAAACTCTGATAGGATCTAACGAAGGCACAAGGCTTCCTTACTAGCTTCTACGGCACCATGATACTCTGCTTCTGCTAAAGAAAGAGAAATGGCACCTTGTTTCTTACAAGCCCATGTAATAGGTCCTAAACCAAGAGTGAACACATAACTGGAAGTAGACCTCTGATCATCAGGGTCACCAGCCCAATCAGAATTAGTGAAACCAACCAATAGAGGAGATGCTTCGGCACTGTAATGAATTCCAAACTAAACTATACCTCGAACATAACGAAGTATTCTTTTAGCTGCTTTCCAATGACTTTCACGTGGCTTTTGCATAAACCGAGCAACAAGGCCAACAACAAAGGAAAGGTCAGGACATGTATGGGTTAGATACAAAAGTTTTCCTACAAGTTGACGGTATAAGGTAGCATCAACTTTAGGGGAAGTACAAGTGACTGAGAGTTTGACTCTAGACTGAAAGGGAGAAGGAGCTGGCTTATAGTCTTCCATGTGAAAATGGCGTAGAAGATCACAGGCATACTTGGATTGGGAAAGGGAAATACCTTCCTTGGATTGCAAGACGTGAAGATTGAGAAAATAATGCAAGTGTCCTAAGTCTGTCATTTCAAACTTCTTTTTAAGGCTGGACTTCACATGGTTGATAAGGTTTGGATCAATACCAGTGAGGATAAGATCACAAACATAAAGAAAAAGAATGATAAGAGACTTTCCCACTTTCTTGGTGTAGACAGTATTGTCAGAATGACACCTAGAAAAGCCAGATTCTAAAAGAAAGCTATCCATTTTGGCGTACCAAGCCCGAGGAGCTTGCTTGAGACCATAAAGGGATTTCTTAAGCTGACATACAAGACTGGAGTCTGTTTCTATAAAGCCAATGGGTTGTTCCATATATATTTCTTCATGCAAGTCCCCATGCAAGAAGGCAGATTTAACATCCATCTGATGGACTTCCCATTTGAAAGAGGCAGCAAGGGAAAGAACAAGGCGGACATATTTCATTTTGGCAACAGGGGAGAAGGTTTCAATATAGTCAACGCCTTCAACTTGTGAAAAACCCTTAGAAACAAGACGAGATTTATGTTTATCAAATTTCCTATCTGGTCCATACTTGGTTCTGTAAACCCATTTGCATCTAACAAGTTTTCGTCCCTTTGGTAGAGGAACAAGATCTCATGTATCATTTTCCAATAATGGGCGATATTCTTCATTCATAGCTGTGTCCCAATCTAGATGGCCTGAAGCTTCTGTAAAGGTGTCAGGATCATAATCCGCTGAGACTTGAGGCAGTAAAGAAGAGGCTCTTTCAAACTTAGAACATGTAGGGCGCTGATCTGTAGCATCACCAACAAGATCACCTGCTGCATCCCGAGTAGCACGGACCCATTTTAGAAGTGGAGGAGCTGAAGGAGGATCCTGAGAAGGTGGGGGAGGATTGTCATCCTCGCTTTCATCATCTGAAGAAGAAATATGTTCAAAAGTAGAATAGATAGAGAGAGGTGGCACATTCGCCGAACTAGGTTCGTAGGTCGATATATTTTCATCAAACTTTACATCTCTTCTAATGATAACATTTTAGGACTTAAATGGAATAAGTCTATATCCTTTGACATCTTCAGAATATCCAACAAAAATAAATTTTTCACTCTTAGGTTCTAAAGCTTTATGTTTCTCATCGGGAATATGGGCCCATGCTTCACTTCCAAAAACACGAAAGTGACTCACATCTGGTTTGATTGAGCTCCATGCTTCTTCTAGAGTGATATTCTTTAAAACCTTAGTAGGACTGCAATTTATTATGTAATTTTCACAGTTAATTGCTTTTGCCCAATAATTAAGACTAGGTCCTTTAGATTGAAGCATACAATTAGCCATTTCCTTTAAGGTGCGATTCTTCCTTTCAACTACACCATTTTGTTGTGGAGTATATGGAACAATATGTTGCATTTGAATTCCATTCTCAGTGCAAAAGTTGATGAAGGTGTTTTTAACATATTCTCCGCCATTATCAGATCTTAGCTTAAGAATTTGATGTCCATATTGTTTTTCAACAAAGGCCTTAAAGGCCAAGAACTTGTTAAATACTTCACTCTTGAGTTTTAAGAAGTATACCCAAGTGCGTCTGGAGAAATCATCAATGAAAGTTAAGAAATACTTGTAGCCAGAGAAGGAAACAACTGGAAGTGGACCACATAAATCACTATGCACAAGCTGTAAAGGGGCCGAGGCGTGCCAAGAGGCACGTTTTTCAAAATTGTCCCGATGATGTTTTTAGAGTACACATCCGGAACAAACACCATCTCTGCAAGATACTATTGGAAGACCTGTCACCATATTTTCTTTACATAGATTCTGAAGGGAGCGATAGTTTAAGTGACCAAATCGCTCATGCCAAAGTTTGTTCACTTCATCATTATGAGAAATAAATACTGAGGGAAGATTTGATGAGCCAAAGTTGTGAAACTTATACAACCTTGTAGAATCATCAGCAATGTCAGTAGCTAAAATCTGTCTAGGGTCTCTTAGGTCCTTAATTACAACATCGTGAGGTGAAAATTCAACGATTTTACCTTCACCTGAATGAGTTATCTGATATACAGATAGAAGGTTGCAAGATAAGGTTGGAACACATAATACATCATTAACTTGACCATTGTCTATATGAACAGTTCCAGTCCCTACAACACTAAGAGATCTATCATCACTAACATATATATTTTTGGTGTTACAATCATTTAAAGAAGAAAACATGGCTTTGTTTTTGGTCATGTGATAAGAAGCTCCAGAATCAATGAGCCACTCATGAGAATGAGAGGAAGAAGATACATTTAGTGCATAGCCAGACCGAGATGCTTGACAACCACATACAGAAACTGCCATTCCTGAAGATGAAATTGAAGAGTGCTCCAAACGGATGTTATGCTTCTTCATTGCTACTTCCAAGGATTCCATCTTCTTAAAGCATTTGGATTCTAAGTGGTCATCTCGATTACAAAAGTGGCAATGTCTATCAGTCTTCTTCCCTTTGTTTTTATTTTCCTTATCATTCTAGTGAAATGATTTTTCATTTTGAGGCTAAAAATGCTTAGGACCCTTGTTTGGTTTAAGACCATTCCTTTTAGGATACGACTTCTTAGGATTCTTTGAATTTGGTTGCTATTGGGCGGCTAACGCTTTCTTAGAAGAGTTTTCAAGATTAAGAAGACCAAGGTGTAAGAGTTTTTCTTGTTCTCTTATTAAAGAATCACAAAAGGAATCAAAGGAAGGGGGCTTGTAGCTTTGTCCTTGAGAAATGAAGGCTTCTCTTGTAGAATGGAAGGTGGAAACAAACACAGAGTAGGCTGGTCCCAACTTAGTAAGAATGGAATAGATAAGGTTATTGTCTTCTTTCTTAACCTTAACACCTTCCAAGAGAAGTCTAAGGGTCTTGAACTTGGACAAAAAATCTTCAATGCAAGAAAAATTATTGGGGTCTAATGTAAGCAACTCATTTTTCAAGTTGATGGGCTCTAAGTTCATTTTTGATTCCAAAAACTTTGGTAATCTACTTCATTGCTTCATCAAAAGTATTAAGTTCTGCAATATTGAATCTAAGATCTGGAGAAAAGACATCCCTATCAACCCACGTGCTCGATCTTGCCTATTTTCCAATTTAGCTACCTTATCTTCATCTTTCGGTTTGGTTTCCTGGCCTGAGCCTATTCTGTAAAGACCTTTACTTCTAAGTAAATCCACAATGTAGGACCACCATTGGAAGTAGTTGGTGCTGTCAAGAATAACTTGGCATGGAATTTCCATTTTAGCATAAACTAAAGCTATATATGCTGAAACTAAGTGTTCCAATGGAAATATCTCGAAAAATTAGGCTGGCTAAAAAAAATGGCTCTGGAAACGGCTTCCGGATGAAGAAGTTATGGCTTTTTGAAGAAAAGTTGATGAAGGAGCCGACGAAGTGCGGGAATGTTCGGAAATGAAAACAAAAATGCCCCCTTTCCAACAAAAAGGAGACTTGAACTCAAGACCTCTACTCTCATAAATTAGCTTTGAACCAAGTGAGCTAAACAAAAGGTTTGAGAGAGAGAGAGAGGGGGGGGGGCTTTGTTTTTTTTTAGTCACTAAAATTTTGGGTTGCATGCTTGCTTCAGAAAGCTCTTTTCTTTTTTCCCTACAAAAAAAAACACAAAACCCAAGATGGACATACAAAAAAAACAAACCTTACGGCTTAAAGTTAGCTTTACCCAGAAAGTAAATATTTTCCTCAATGTTTTTTATTTTCCGAGATCACACTAAGGCGCAGCGGAAAAGAGCATATGCATGAGAAACATACTTCCTCTTTGTTTCTTATTTGCCAAGATCGCACAGAGTCACAGGGCAAAGAGTATACGCAGAGATGAAAGGTATAGATCCGGTAATAAAAAATAAGCTAAATAAACCGAAATAATAAACAGAGAGAAAATAGCTAGAAACTGAAAATAAGCACTGTATACCTCCAGATCTTAGAAATGACGTAGCTAGGGCTACTAGAAACCTTTTCACGTGAAACGAAAGGGGTTCCTCACTGGAATAGATGCTCCTAACACAACAGAGTAGTCCTCTCAGCCTGATTGCAGTCAGAAATAACAGATCTAGGAAATGACAGTCGGATGCAGTTCTACCGGCTTCAGATTTGGATCACCAACGGACGCGGCCCTCAAATAGCTCTGATACGATGTAGGAATTTACAGGGTAAGTTCCTCAGACAGAACACCAAAGGACACCACTCACAAACAGATCACAGATCAATACTAGTATTTTTTATGTGGTTAAAACCCTCAAAGAGGGAAACAGTCCACGGCCTGAGCCAACGCGGCCACTTCAGGCAATTTATTAATAAAAGAATGAAATTTTACATAAGCTTCTCTCATGAATAGTTAACCTACAAATGACCCTCCATGCTCTTTAATTAGAGATCATGGACCAATTGGGTGTTAAGCCACGTATCAAGTGTCGGTAATACCGAGGAGAGAATGAACCGTTGGATCACTACATATCATGACCGTCGGATTGTAAGTTACAAAAGTACATAGTAAACAAACACACTTTACCTAACTCTACACTATACCAAGTTATACTTAACTATTTCCTATGTGTCGGAATATCTTAACAATGTAATGTTTTGTTTATTTTGGCTAGGTTTCTTCAAGGATTCATGGAGAAGTCTAGTCCTATACTCTTTCCTAGTTATTTTTAAATATGTTTAGGCGTCCCAAGGCTTGGAATCAGTTGGAGCATTAGATATTAACCTTAGAAGATATTTTATTCCTTATCTAGGAGTGTTGTTTTTTCTTTCTATTAATCAATTGCTTGAATTGTTTTTTAGATTATTTAGTCATTTTATTAGCTTTCCTTGGGTCATTGGAGGGACCTATTAAGGAATATTGAAAACAAAAAGTGGATCAAATTGTACATAGTTCCTTACAAAATCACATGTGGATGATACAAATTACTTTTATAACTCTTAACCAAAAAAAATCTTATTGTCTAGCTAGAGAAGAATGGCCTCTTAGAGGACTTTGTTCAATGTTACTACAACGTATATGCAAGAATATATGTACTATAATCCCATTGGTTTTTATACTTTAGTGAGCTTTTCGATGTTTTCCTCAAATATGCTTTAGTAGATTTATCTTAAAAATTCAATGCCAAAATGGAGACATGAGCCTAGATGAAAGATATAGAGATTTATTTTGATGGTTGAAGTCTAACATCTAATGATTGAGATATATAATTCACATGAACCATAAAATATGGGTGAGAGTGGATGATTAGGTATCAATACCCTTTTGAATAGAATAGGAAGACAAAAAAAAACCTCTCCAATAGGCAATATCGATGCATCTTAGGGGATTATAAGTTCAAAACCATCTAATGAACTCATTGACGAGGTATCACTCTAGAATAATGGATTTTGTTTCTCTCGATTTCATAGTCAACATGGGGAGGATAGGGGGTCTTTTCCCTCTTCTTAAAGAAACATATTTTTCTTGACCTCGTGGAGTTGGAAGAGGTGGTAATAATTTCTTTGAGGGTTGAAGATCCATGGACAAGGATGGGGCATTTAGGGTGTTAGCAATGGAAAGGTGGATTTCAACTTGGGAAAGTGGACATCATGAGCAAGGTGGCTAATATCTTCAAGATGAGAAGTCCACAGAGAGGTGATAACTTGGGATAAAAGTAGCTATGATGAACCATAAACATAACTCATTCAATAGAAATTTTCCATGTTTCCATGAGACATTACTATAATGATTTTCCTTAAGAAAATTAAGGGCGTGGGATGTGCTCCAATTGTGTGTGCATTGGGTCATAAGATCATTTAATAAGATTCCTTTGGGTGAAACCACATGTTCTACCACTACCTCACGTGCCCCTATGTGAACCTTAATGGGTCATAACAACCCTCACAAGATAGTGTCAATCATGAGAAAATCTTCATTCCCCGTGATTAAATCCTTTTATGTGGAAACCAAAGAAACCCTTTCTAGAAAAGAAAAAATGTATATCATATTTCAATTAAGGATCGACAAGATTTACAACCAAGTGTCGATAATTTTTAGTTCAACTACACAACCATAAACTCATCAATGAAACATTCTTTAAAGAAAAACATTGCTTTCCTCTTCTAAATTGTGAGTGGGGTATTTAGCTTTGTGATATTTTATCTAGATTCTTAATGGATTTCAACTAGTTTTTGGATGTTCCTAGCTTTCTTTGAGGTTGCTTCTACCACTCTTTTGACCACATAGGATTCATCTAATGAGTAGATGACTTTCTCCTTGTTAATTATGGCTACCTAGAAAAGCCACAACACCTTACAAACTCACTAGGGATGATCACTACTCAGAATAATACAAGTCCTACAAATTATCTTAGAAAATTTGACATAGGGCATCTATGGTAGCTAAGGTAATCCCCAATGTTCATTGAAGGAGCACTCTCAGGAAACATTTTCTTCTTTTCCAAGTTACATTATATGATCCTTAAGCATTTGTTATGAATATTTTTTGTTATTGTTTTTACAAAGAAGAGGAAATTTTTATAAGACTTAGGGATACCAACCTTGTTGGCATTGTTGTCATTGATGGAAATGAACAACAGGAGCAACAAGGTATGTTGTAGTTGATGTTTAATAGTAAGGTATATGCTTGATATGTCATGGTGTAAAAGGGGTTGAGGATATTTGCAAGGTATATGCTTGATATTCCATGTTGTTGAAAGGGTATGCATGTTGATTCTTATTATAGCTTGATGCATTATTCTTGTGTACAAGGTATGTTTGGTGCTTGTGATGCTTGGTGCTTGTGGTTATTAATAAAAGTGTGAAAAATGTATGCATGTTGATGCTTTTTATAGCTTGATGCATTATGGTTATGTGAGATCCATTATGTAGCGGAGATGATTGTTGAAGAGGTACAAGGAAATGCAATGAGAATGAGAATGCAAGACAAATATGTGATGCAAAAGGTGATGGAAAAGATGCAACAAGATATGTCTTTGATGTCATCAGTGTATGCACACTTGCTATTGTGATGCTTGCTGTTATGCTTGCTTGACAAAAATGTGATCTAGCCTTGGGAGAAGCAAGATATATTTGTTATGTATAAGTAAAATGATATGGTTGTGATTCTTCGTATGATATGTTTGTGTTTCTTGATATGTTGAGCAGGAAATTTTCATAGAACAAAGATATGGGGTTGCATAGTGAATGCATTGCAGATGTTGTGATATAAATGAGTGCATATGTTTTATGTGCAAGGTTGATTTGAAGATTGATTTGTTTGAGGAGATTGTGATTCAAGGAAAAGGCATGAGCATTGTTGTGATGCAAGGCAAAGGCATGAAGAATATTGTGATGCAAGACTATGGCAAAGGAAAATGTGCACATAACAAAGTTGAAAAGATATTGGATTGCATATGTTTTACGTATAAATCTCATTAAAAGTTGATTAGGACTTTGATTATTGTAATCTTTAAAGGTGGACTATATTAATGCATTTTATTTGAATATGTTGAAATTTATTTTATTGGAATGAAGAATATAACTTCATGTCATTTAGATATGTTGAAATTCATTTTATGTGTTTTAATATTCAAAAATTGAAATCGTTTTGGAATTGAAGAGACACCCTTCGAATGCAAAGAGAAAAATTTTATCATTCCAGATTCGTATGTGTGGAAGAGTTGTCGTCTATTGACTTCATCATTAAAAAGTCTTCATAAACACAATGCATTTTGATTAATTATGTCATGCAACTTAAGCACGATTTAATGAAAATGGTTGCATACTATTGATTTCATCGTTCAAAACTTACCCACACCACCTAATTTTTATTGATTACTAACTTCTTTGACTTGGAAATTTATGGACCATCAATGGCATACTTTGATTAGGCAAACTTTTGGATTCTTGGCATTATGCTTCCGCATAAAGAGGCATGATGTGTAAGTACAATGTGTGTATTTTATTTTAAATTGTATTTTAAAAATAATGAATCTAATATATTAAAATATGGTGATTACCTTATCCATGGATGTCAAATTCATCTCTTCAAAAACAATGACCATACAAATCATGGGATATTATGGTTGGAATAGCAATTGTAATATGTAGTTAGCTTTTGCGATTTTATTGAGAAAAATTTTAATTAATGGATGATACAATTGTGTGATGGGAATTTAATATGGTTCAAATAGCAATTGTAATTAATTAATTTAACTTAATGATGATGATGATGATGGTGGTGGTGGTGGTGGTGTTAACGTCCACTAAGACCAAACTTTGGTCTATCAGACCTAAAGAAACTAATTATTTAGTTTGATTTAAGATTTTATTCCTATGCTCAAAAAGCTTGGAGAGAAGCCTCCCGAGCTCACTATAATTTTGATATCATAAAAGGCTAGGAAGGTCAGTATTGCAACAAAGATTATGAAACTGAGATCTAATGTGGTTTTACGCGAGGCACTCTAAGAGGAAGTGATTTTCATCCTCGATGTTCATATTCTCATAGGGATGGTAGATCCTTTCCATCCATGGTGTTTTAGGAACTGCCCAATGACACGTTTCACTATGGAGCTCATGAGAGTTCATTCTAATCTTGGCTATATTAATTTTCTTCTTTGAGCTAGTTAAAACAGAGAGATACTTTTGGTCTTCTAGGGTGGGGTTGATGACCTCCTTAATAGTAATTTTAACTTTAATAGTAATTATTGTTAATATTTAAATTATATATTATTGTAATTAATAGTAATTTAATATTTTAATATAGAGCAATTTTTAAAATGAATGAATCAATATTTTTTGTTTAAAATAATTTAATGTTTATAAATTTTATGAGAAATGTTATCTCATTAAAAAAAAAAAAAAAATTATATTTAACTATTAGTTTTAATATTATAAAATTATTAAAATAACATTAAAATTATTTCAATTTAGGGTTTATATTATCTATTCTTAATTTTTATGGTTAACGTTAATTTGGATCAGTATTATATATTAATAATATTTATTTTCTGGTTTAATAATATTAATTTTATGGGTTTAGTAATATTAATAATATTAACAATGTTAATATCAATATTAATCCCTTACATCAAATTTTTTTTAATGTCGCCTCTTAGCATTAGAAAATTAGGGTTTACTAATCCCTTGGGTTTATAGTCCTTAGGGTCTGCAAAATTAATCGCTTAGGTTTTTAATCCCTAGGGTTTATAATATCAGTCCCTTAAGTTTACTAATCCATTTGGTTCATAATAACATTAGGATTTAATGTTGAGACGTTTGAATAGTGAAGAAATCTATCCAACGTCACATTTTGACAGGCATTGTCATAATGTGACAAGCAATAAAAGAAAATGTGGTTGACTATTCTAGGGTTTATACACATGTTAAATATGGTTGACGTTTGTTGACATGATCAACTATAGTCAACATGGGGATCATAGTCAGCAATATTTAACATGACTACCATGGTAAACCATTGTGACAATCATTATTACAAGATAACAATCAATCTAATACTCATTGTTGCAATATTACATCTGTAGGAATTTACAGGGTAAGTTCCTCAGACAAAACACCAAAGGACACTGCTCACAAACAGATCACAGATCAATACACCAGTATTTTTGACGTGGTTAAAACCCTCAAAGAGGGAAA